>PISX010001476.1:0-194583 GCA_004024625.1 Mellivora capensis | reverse complement strand
ACTACTGGGTATTTACCCTAAAGATACAAACGTAGTGATCCGAAGGGGCACGTGCACCCGACTGTTTATAGCAGCAATGTCTACAATAGCCAAACTATGGAAAGAACCTAGATGTCCATCAACAGATGAATGGATAAAGAAGATGTGGTGTATATACACAATGGAATACTACACAGCCATCAAAAGAAATGAAATCTTGCCATTTGCAACGATATGGATGGAACTAGAGGGTATCATGCTTAGTGAAATAAGTCCATCAGAGAAAGACAACTATCATGATATCTCTGATATGAGGAAGTGGAGATGCAACATGGGAGGTTAGGAGGGTAGGAAGAGAAGAAAAGAAACAAGATGGGATTGGGAGGGAGACAAACCATAAGTGACTCTTAATCTCACAAAACAAACTGAGGGTTGCTGGGGGGAGGGGGGTCGGGAAAGGGGGGTGGGGTAATGGACATTGGGGAGGGTATGTGCTACGGTTAGTGCTGTGAAGTGTGTAAACCTGGCGATTCACAGACATGTACCCCTGGGGATAAAAATACTTTATATGTTTATAAAAAAATAAAAATTAGGTACAATTAAAGAGTTAATTAACATGTCAATTACATCTCAATAAAACTGAGGGAAAAGAATATCTACTAAAACAAAGCAAACAAAAAGAGTTAGTGAGCTAGAAAAAGGTCAGAATAAAGTAAGAATGAAGAAAGGAAACAGAAGAAGATAGAAAACCGAGAAAGGAACAGAGCCAAAGGATGATACAATAAAAAGATCCAGCATATATTTAATGGGAATCCCAGAAGTTAAGGAAAGAGAAAATAGAACAGACACAATCCTTGAAAAGATAATGGTCAAGAATTTTCTAAAACTTGACAAAAGACAAGGAGCCATGGTTTATGGAAGCACCAGGAACTCTAAGATGAATATATAAAAAGAAAAATATACCTAGATACATCACAGTAAAAGTGATGACAATGCAAAACAATAAGAAATTCTTTAAGTTGCAGCAGAAAAAGGAATAGATATAAAGAGATAGTAATTTCCCCAAGGGGAGAAAAAAAGCAGCTAGCTCCTGAAGTCCAAGCACTTAATCTGATGCCTTTAGCTAAATCAATTGTTCTCCTGTTGAACATAAAATATTTCACAGAATAATCACTTCAGAGAAGGTCACTACATAACACAAAGTACTGAACATGCCTTTCTCTCACTGAGCTGACTGCAATCTTCTTTATCACTTATAAGCTGGGATACCAGTTTCAGTCTACCTTCCCTACTAATTAGTTAAAATTAATTTATTAAGATGGTACACCTAAGATGAATGAAAACAAAACAGAATATACCAAGACATGGAATGTAGCAAAAGCAGTACTCAGAATTAAATTTATAGCTATAAATGCCTACATTAAAGAAGATAACAAGGGATGCCTGGGTGGCTCAGTTGGTTAAGCATCTGACTCTTGATTTCAGCTCAGGTTATGATCTCGGGGTTTTGAGATCAAGCCCCATGCTGGGCTCCACACACAGCATGGAGCCTGTTTAAGATTCTCTCTCTCCCTCTGTCCCTCACCCCATGCTAGTGCACTCTCTCTCTAAAAAAAACAAAAGAGGGGTGCTTGGGTGGTTCAGTGGGTTAAAGCCTCTGCCTTCAGCTCAGGTCATGATCTCAGGGTCCTAAGATCAAACCACCCCCTCACCCCCCCCTCCCGCCCCGCATCGGGCTCTCTGCTCAGCAGGGAGCCTGCTTCCTCCCCTCTCTCTCTCTCTCTGCCTGACTCTCTGCCTACTTGTGATCTGTCTGTCAAATAAATAAATAAGACTTTTAAAAAAATAAAAAAAAGATATCAAAACAATAACCTAATTTTACACCTCAAGGAACAAGAAAAAGAATAAACTAAACCGCAAACCAGCAGAAGGAAGGAATTCAAAAATATTAGGGGACAGATAAAATATAGAAATAGAGTAAAACAAATCAAAAGTTGGTTCTTTTAAAAGGTCAACAAAACTGACAAAGAAATTAAGAAAAAAAAGAAGATGCAAATAATTAAAATTGGAAACAAAGGGAGGAACTACTACGGACCTTAGAGAAATTAAAAGGATTGTAACAGAATACCATGAACAATAAGACACCAACAATTAGATAAGTTATATGAAAAGGACAAATTCCTAGAAACACAAATCTGACTTAATAAACAGAAAATCTGAACAGATCTATAAGGTAAAGAGACTGAAACAGTAATCCAAAATGTCCCCCAAAGTTAGAGTCCAGGGTCAGATTGTTTCACTAATAAATTCTACCATTTACAGAATTAACATCAATCCTTCACAAACTTCCAAAAATGGAAGAGGAAACGCATTTTATTAAGCCAGCATTACCCTAAAACCAGGGCCAGATAAAGATACTGAAAGAAAACTAGCCCTTATGAATACAAATGTAAAAATCTCAACAAAATACTACCAAACTGAATCCAACAGCACATTAAAAGATTACATACTATAACCAAGTGGGACTTATTCCAGGAATGCAAAGATGGTTCAAAACAGGAAAAGCAATCCAGGTAATACATCACAGAACAAAGGAAAAAAAATATATACGATCATTTCAGGAGACACAGAAAGAATACTTGATAAAATCCAACACTGTTTCATACAAAAACACTGAGTGAGCAGACTAGGAAAAGAAGGGAATTTCTCTAAATAAAAGGCATCCATGAAAAACCCAGAGCTAACATCCTCATCAATGGTTAAAAACCAAGCTTTCACTCTAAGATTAGTAACAAGACTGCCTGCTTTTCTCACTGCTATTCAACACTGCACAGGAAGTTCTAGCCACAGCAAGTATACAAGAAAAAGAAATAAAAAGGATCCAAATACTAAAGGAATAGAATTACCTCTATTTGCAGATGACATGATTTTATGTATTTTGAAAATACTACAGACTACACATACACATACACACACACACACACAAATTCTATATAGAGATAATATATGAATTCAGCAAAACTGCAGATATAAGATCAAAACACAAAAATCAGTTGTTTCTCTATGCCAGCAATGAGTGATCCAAAAGAAAATTAAGAAAACAATTCCATCTACAAAAACATCCAAAATAAAATACCTAAGAATAAAAGTAAACAAGGAGGTAAAAGGCTTATGCACGTAAAACAACAAAGCAGTGATGAAGAAATTAAAGAAGGTATAAATAAATGGAAAGACATCCATGATCATGGATTTGAAGATGAAATATTGTTAAGATGACAAAACTTCCCAAAGTGATCTATAGATTTGCTGTAATTCCAATGAAAATTCTAAGGTCCTTTGTTTGCAGAAATGGATAAGCTGATCCTCAAATTCATGTGGAACTGCAAAGGGCTCTGAAGAGCAAAAGCAATATTAAAAAGAAATGAAGTATGAATACTCACTCTGATTTAAAAACTTATTAGAAAGCTATAGTAATCAGGTGTTGTACTGGCATAATAGTAGACCTAGAGACCATTGGAAAAGATGTGAGAATCCAGAAACAAACCCAAACACCTGTGGCAAAACGATTTTTAACAAAGGTGCCAAGACCATTCAATGGGGGAAAGAACAGTCTTTTCAACAAATGGCACTAAGACAAATGGACAATCACATACAAAATAATGAAGATGGACTCCTGCCTCATATCACATATAGAAACTAAATCAAAATAGATCAACACTGTGTGTGTTGTGTATCCACTATATATTTATAGTAGCCAAAACAGTAAAGCTCTTTGAAGAAGGCGTAAGGATGAATCTTTATGATGTTGTATTTGGCAATAAATTCTTAGATTTGATACCAAAAGCATGATGAACAAAAGAAGAAATAAGACAATTTGGACTCATCAAAATAAAAATGCTTCTTCATCAAAGAGCATTATTGAGATCTATTTGATAGGAGTTTAATATCCAGAATATATTAACAATTGAACAAAAAAAGACAACCCAATTTAAAAAATGGACAAAGGCTCAGCTTAGAACTAATGTGGAAGATGACAAAGGAGGACCTTAAGCTCCCCTGACCCTATGGATACAACCAGATAATACCCACATCAGTGTAAATAACCCAGAAAATGACATGAAGACCAGCAGAGCATACTGTCCACAGTTAAATGTAGAGAAGAGGGTAGGAAGGGTAGAGACATGGTAGGGAGCCAAACTGACCAATGGGACTACCCAGGAGGGAGGGATGCCGCAGGCACAAAGAAGGGAGATGGACAGACTCCATATCAGGCAAAGATGAATCCCTGTTAACATATGGCTTTGAAAACCAAGGGACTGGAACTTTAAAAATCAGGGAAGGTGAGAAGAAACTGAGTCCCTGCCCTTCAAGAGACAGCACTACAAAAAGGCCTGATGAGATACAACATAGGATCAACAGTCTGAAAAACGCCAGGGGTATATACAGGAGGGAGACTGGTTTACTAATCTCAGAGCATATGCTGGAGGGTGCAGGATCTTTGGAAGACTTTTCCAACAACAAAAGAGCTAGAAAGTGCTACTTCCCTCCCGTGCATTCCAGCCTAGATACAGGGATACCTGTGGGAACCAATGCAGCATAAACGCTCTCTACCTAGCTTTCTAACAGGGTTCCTCACCCCCCATACTCTTCTGCAGACTTGGTCCCTCCATCCTGGGCAGGTAACAAGTCCCCTCTTGCAGAAGACTGGAAGAGACTTTGCTGGTACTCTGTGCCCTGTCACCATGCTCTCCTGCAGGTCCAGAGGAGTCCTTCCAAAGCATTGTGCAAGCAGCCCTGCCACGGACAAGCACAACTCCAAAATGACTCATACCCCAGGGAGAGAGAAAGATAAGTACACACATCAGTCCAACTGTGGCCTTAACAGTGGGAAAGGGGTACACATCTGGTCTGACTGCACCCCTGTCCACCAACAAAAGCTTCTCAAGGGCAACAAAGAGAAAGAGATCAGTGCTAGCACGGCTCTGGCAAACACCCGGTCAGACACAATTCAAGCCCAAGGAGGCCCAGACTTGCCCATTAACACCAGAGAGACCAAATGCTGTCCATTGCAAACGGCAAAGAACCATTGCAGATGACTGGACTGATGGCAAATGTAGCTCATCCACAACAGAAGGACGAAACCAACACAAGTTGGACAAGACAACAAGTAGGACAAGACACTCCTGAAATGGCTGGTTCTGGTGAACTGGGGACATTGCACTGCAGGGCACTACAGGGGCTCTTCTTCATAACGCCACTACATTTAAGAACAGGAGAAACAGATGATTTTCCTAATACAGAGAAAGAGACAGAAGGTTACCCAAAATGAGAAAGAGGACTATGTTCCAAATGAAGGAACAGGGTAAAATCACAACAAGAGAGCTAAATGAAATGGAGATAAGTAATACGTGTGATAGAAAATTTAAAGTAATTGTCATAAAGATACTCACCAGACTTGAGAAATGGGTGGAGGGCTTCAGTGAGACCCTCAACAAAGAGAGAAAACATAAAACCAATCAGAGATGAAGAACTCAAAAACTGAAATTAAAAACACAGTATAGGGAGCAAGGAGTAGACTAAAAGAACCAGAAGAATGGATCAGCAATATGAAGGACAGAGTAATGGTAACGTAATCAAGCTGAAAAGGAGAGAAAAATAATAATACATTGAAATTTCAAAAATAAATAAAAAATGAAAATAGATTAAGGGAACTCAGTAACACCAAGTGTAATAACGGTCACATTATAGGATCCCAGAAGGAGAAAGAGATAAAAGGGGGCTGAAAACGTATTTGGAGAAAGAAAAAAACTTCCCCAAATCTGGGGAAGGAAAAGGAAATCCAGATCCAGGAGGCACAGAGAGCCCCCAATAAAATCAATCCAAGGAGGTTCACACTAAGGGAATTAAAATGACAAAAAGTGATCAAGAGAATTTAAAAAACAGAGAAAGGAAAACAGTTACATACAAGGGAAACCACATAAGGCTATCAGTGGACTTTTCAGCAGAAACTTTGCAGTCCAGAAGGGAGTGCTGTATCTCAAATAAATAAAATCTTTTCTAAAAAATTAAAAAAAGAAAATGAAAACCACAATAAAATACCATTTCACACCCATTAGAATAGCTTTAGTTTAAAAAAAAAAAAAGAAAAATATGAAAAATAACAAGTGTTGATGGGAATATGGAAAAACGAGATTCTAGTCCATTGCTGGTGAGAATGTAAAATGGTGCTTCCACTACGGAAGACCAGTTTGGTGTTTCCTAAAAACGTGTAACAGAAAATTACCATTCGACCTGGCTATTCAACTCCTAGATGTATATACAGGACAAATGAAAGCTTATATACATATAGAAAATGGTACATGAATATTTACAGCATCATTATTCATAATAGCCAAAAAAAAAAGAAACAAAGTACATGCTGCAACTTGGATGAACCTTGAAAACATTATGCTAAGTGAGAGAAGTCAACATGAAGGTCACATATTAACATCCAGAATAGGCAAATCCAAAGAGACAGAAAGTAAAGCGTTATCAGGTGATAGTGGAAGGAGGAAATAGGAAATAATTACATAGCTGTTAGGGTGTCAAAACAGTTTTGAAACAAGAGAGCTGATGGTTCCATAATATTATGAATATACTAAGTAACAATGACCTGTACTTTAAAATGTACGTTTAATTGTATGCTTCATGAATTTCACCTCAACCAAACAAAAGATGACAGTATTAAAATGTTCCCATGTTCTGACAACATCCAATTTGCAGCAAACTTCTGCTGCCTTAGATTCTCTCTAAAATTACTCAACCAAAATCCAAATCCTTAATAGGTTTTTTCTAATACCATCTTAAGAAAACACCTAAAGATTCCCCATAAATACAGGAAGAATCCCTCACTGTAAGAAGTATTAAAAAAAAAACAAAACTGTAAGTATTCTTGCTGGTCTTTCTGGCTGGAAGGCATTGACAAGACTAACAACTAGTCTCTCAACGGAAATAACAGAAGCTAGGGCACCTGGGTGGCTCAGTTGGCTAAGCATCTGCTGTCAGCTAAGGTTAATTTTCCAGAACATAAAGGGATAATATCATATTTAGAGAAAACAATGGCCTACCCAGAATTTTAACTAGGGAAAATGAAGGTGAAATACAGAACATGATGAGGCCTCAAATATGGACAATTTTTCAGCATATACTCTTCAAAAAAAGGGAAGTGATCACAGATGGAGAACTGGATATGCAGGAAAGAGTAAAAAATGTTAAGAATGGTAACTATATGGAGTGCCTAGGTGCCTCAGTCAATGAAGCATCCAACTCTTGATTTTGGCTCGAGTCATGATCTCAGGGTCCTGGGATCAAGGTCCACATTAGGCTTCCTGCTCAGTGGGGAATCTGCTGTCTCCCTCTCTGCCCCTCCCTACACTCATACTCTCTAAAATAAATAAATCTTTTTTTAAAAAGATAACTATGTGGGTAAATCTAAAATAATGAGATAAAACAGCAATGATGTCTTATGGGGCTTAAAATACACACAGAGTTAAAAATACATGATCATTGCCAAAAATAAAAATTGAGTGAAGGGGAAAGAATTGATGGAATTAAAGTGTTTTAGTTGTCTGGAAAATATAAAATAACTTAATTAAACTCTTACAGGTCAAAGATATATATCATAATCTCTGGGGCAGCAGTTCCCAAAAGTGCGATCTGCAGACCTCTGGGGGATCCCTGAGACCTTATTAGGGGATCTTTAATATCTTTAATATCACAACTATTTTCATAATAACACAAAGACCTGATTTGCTTTTTCACTCCCATTCTCTCAAAACTACAATGGTGTTGTTCACAGTCTACTTGACTCATGATATTCCAACAGATTAAAGCAGAAGCAGGTGTAAGAACGCAGCTGTTTTCTACTAAGCTAGATATTGAAAGAGATTGGCAAAAATGTACAAGAACGTTACTCTTACCACTAAGAGTAAGAGGTTTTTTTTGTTTTGGAAAGTATATTTTTCACAAAATTATGTTATTTATGTTAACATTTAATGGGAAACTTTTCCCATAAACAATTAAATTATCTGACCCAAAATGTCATCTATGCCAAGGATGAGAAACACTGATATAACCACTTTTTAAGAATTTAAATGGGTCTTGAGAGCACAGAATTTGAGATTCCTTATCTAAATAAATAAAAGGATAATATTATATTCATGGATTGGAAGACAATACTGTAAAGATGTGAACTCTCTCTCAAATTAAAGAATAAATTCAATTTTTGTAAAACTGACAATGTGACTATAAAAATTTACATGGAAGTGCAAAGAATCAAGAGGAACAAGGTAGAAAGATTTGCCTTATTGAATATAAAGACTTGCTATAATGCCATGTAAATTAAAACAGCATGATTTTGGTGTAAGGGTAGATAAAGTAAACCAATGGGGGAAAAAAAACCAGCCCAAAAGCAGACCCATGTATATGTCACTTGATTTATGCAAAGATGATCCTGTCGAGCAGTGGGGAAACAATCTTTTCAGTAAATGGTGCTCCATACAATACGTATCCCTAAGGAAATAAAGAAAAAAGAAAAGGAAAAAATGACCTCTACACTATACATTAATACAGCTGACCCTTGAACAACATGGGTTTGAACTACTCAGGTCCACTTACACATGGATTTTTGTCAGTAAAACAGTACACTACTATAAATGTATTTTTCTTATGATTTTTAAAAAAATATTTTATTTATTTGACAGAGAGAGACAGACCAAGAGAGGTAACACAAGCAAGGGGAGTGGGAGAGGAAGAACCAGGCCTCCCACGGAGCAGGGAGCCCAATGTGGGGCTTGATCCCAGGACCCTGGGATCACGACCTGAGCCAAAGGCAGATGCTTAATAAATGAGCCATCCAGGTGCCCCTTATGATCTTCTTATTAACATTTTTTCTTTAGCTTACTTTATTGTAAGAATACAGTATATAATACATATAACATACAAAATATGTGTTAATTGACTGTTCAGGTTATCAGTAAGGCTTCCAATCAACAGTAGGCTATTAGTAGCTAAGTTTTTTGGGAGTCCAAAGTTATATATTGATTTTCGACTATGGATGGGTCAGTGCCCCAACCCCCATGTTGTTCAAGGGTCAAGTGTATACACAATCAGTTCTAGGTAGAAAGTAAATCTAAACAAATAAACAATATACAAAATAATATATAATAGTCAGTTCTAGGAAGAAAGTAAAAAGCAGAATAATAAAGTTTCTAGGACAGTGTCTTACAACCTCAGCACTAGTGACACTCTGGGCTAGGTAACTGTTTTGTGCATTATAGAATCTTTAGCATTCTGTGCACTGTAGGATGTTTAGCAAGCATCCCTAGCCAACTCACTAGAAGACAGGAGTACTCCACTCACCTAGCTGTGAAAACAAAGAATGTCTCTGAACATTACAAAAATTTCTGCACAGGGATGGAAAGTGTGGGGTGAGTGAAGGGAGAATTGCCTCTAGTTAAGAACCATTATTCTAGAAGACAACATAAGAGATATTATATTCCTCTCTTTGGAGCAGGGAAAGACTTCTTAAACAGGACACAAGAAGCACTGACTATAAAGGAAAATAATGATAAACTGAACTACATTAAAATTATGACCTTCCTTTCATCACAAATAATAATAGTTGGGGCGCCTGGGTGGCTCAGTTGGTTAAGCGACTGCCTTCGGCTCAGGTCATGACTCTGGAATCCCGGGATCAAGTCCCGCATCAGGCTCCCAGCTCCATGAGGAGTCTGCTTCTCCCTCTGAACTTCTCCCCTGTCATTCTCTCTCTCACTCTCTATCAAATAAATAAATAAAATCTTAAAAGAGAAAAACTAAACAAAAATAAATAATAGTGTAAAAATCAAGCCATTTTTCTAACAAATGTAACTCAACAAAGGTCTTTTATCTAGCACATATAAAAACTCCTAAAAACGAAATTTTTTTTATCTGGCACATATAAAAACTCCTAAAAACAAAATGACATAAGCACCAATAGGAAAAAAGGGGCTCATATCCATAAAGTATATAACTCCTATAAATAAGGACTACAGAAAATTCAATAATAATAATTAATAAAAGGTGTGAGGGGGGGAAGAGACTTCTTTGCAAAAGAGGATATTATAAACAGCCAGAATATTTATGAAAAAGTACAATCTTATTTCAAATCAGGGAAATACATCTTCCAGAAGGGCTACAATTAAAGAGGCTATTAATACCAAGCGCTGGTGAAAATACAGAGTAACATGAACCCTTATATTCTATTGACGGGATAGGTACAACCATACTGAAAACAATTCTTGCATTAACTTCTAAATTTGAACCCAAATACACCAACGACCCAGCTATTCCACTCCTGGTATCTAATCAACATAAATATTGTCATGTGCCCCAACACGTACACGAATGTTATTACAGTATTATTCAATCCAAATGTAAAAAGACAGTGATAAAATACAAGTGAGCTACAACTACTTCTGTAAATATCTATGAGCCTCCCAAACATAATGTTAAACAAAATAAGCAGAGACAAAATACTACTACTATGTAATTCCATTTATATAAAAGTACAAAAGCAGATCTTAAAAATATATTCTTTGAAGTCAGGCCAGTGGTTGCTCCAAGGAAATAAGAAAGAGAGAGTGATCGGGAAAGGAAACATAGGGAGTTTCTCGCTTGCTGATAATATTCTATTTCTTGATCTGTGGTAGTCATGGGGTGTTTACTTTGTGGTGATTCACTGAGCTGTACACTTACATGTTGTGTACTTTCTGGTATGTATTACATTTGAATCTTTTTTTTTTTTAAAAAAAGATTTTATTTATTTGACAGACGGAGATCACAGAGGAGCAGGCAGAGAGAGAGGAGGAAGCAGGCTCCCTGCTGAGCAGAGAGCCCGATGTGGGGCTCGATCCCAGGACCCTGGGATCATGACCTGACCTGAAGGCAGAGGCTTTAACCCACTGAGCCACCCAGGCACCCCTTACATTTGAATCTTAAAAAGACACGGATCACGATCTTTTACATGCTGTATATGTAACCTAGAATACCTTAATTACAACTGCTTTAGCTATTATGATATTAGGCATCAACTATTTAGGAGTAAAAGTCATGTCTGGGGCAAAATAACTTTCTACATTTCTGGATCCTTTCTCTATTTAAATAAAACAAAATATCTTAAAAAGGACTGTCAGAGTTTTCAGTATGCTGCAGAAAGACATAATTAAACACATTTATATATTCTATTTTCCTATATGTTTAATTTGGTTTGATCACCTAAAAAGAAAAATCTAATTTCTTAGCTTTATATAAAAAACACATTTTGAAAAACTGTAACATAAAAATTGAAGATGTTTGTTTCTAATATTAAAAATATTTTTCTTACACTTAGAGACAAAGATGATTAAGGCAGAATATAAATGACGCCTAACTAAAAAGACATTTCTCTCAAAAATTGGAATGCTTCCCTCCCTACCAAACTAAGCCTTGGTTTTATTTTTATATTCCATATGGCATTTAATATAACTCGTTTACAACACCAATTATTATTTTGTTTACAAAATAAGAGTCAAATATTTATAATATTAAGTTGCTTAATATCAAATTGATCCCCTCTGAACTTAATCATTTATGTAGAACAGCAGTTAACAGCAGACAATTCGATTCATTTTTAAGCCAAGTAGTGCCACCAAGTGGTAGCAAATTTTTTTCTTAACATAACCGCTCTGAAGCAACAGAAAAAGTTACACTGAAAAATAGTATCAGAATGGAATAAAAAAATCAATCTGACAATAAATTTTAAGTAGCTAAGTTTGCAAAAATATTTGGTACAAAAGTTTAAAAAACAAAAAAAGGTCAATCTTCTTGGAAAACATTTGTATCACCCTAAAGAACCTATAGTTTCAAATTTAAATTTTTCTTAGAAAGCAAAAAACTATGAATATAATGCTGGAGCATTTACTTTTTGTTGCTTGTCTTTTAATTCCAGATTTTCTTAAAAGACTTAAATTGCTTTAGAACTTAGTAAAACACACACAGTAAAAGACCTGAAGGGTGTTTTAAAAATTTTATTTATTTGAGGTTCGAGGGACAGAGGGAGAGAATTCCAAGCAGATTCTCCACTGAGCATAGACTGTGACCTAGGGATTGATCCCATGACCCCAAGACCTGGCCTGAGCTGAAACCAAGACTCAGAGGCTTAACCAGCTGAGCCACCCAGGCACCTCTTGACCTGAATGTTTTATAACACTATTACCCCCATAAAGTTTAAAAAGAGTTGTAAAGGATCTGTTCCAGACTTCTCCTTGGCTTATTGATCATCTTCCCATGTCTCTTCAAACTGTCTTCCCTCCATGTGCATGTCTCTGTGTCCAAATATCCTTTTTTTCATAAGGATATCAGTTAGTTATAAGTGGGTTTGCCCATCCTCCTTAATGACCTACCTTTAACTTGATGACCTCTGTAAATCTCTATCTCCAAATAAGGTTTACTCTAAGGTACCTACTTCAGGTCCTACCTGGAGGCAGTGGAGGTGAATTCATGGTTGGGGGAGGTGGTACAATCTGAAGCAATAACACTAATCATTTGTAGTTTTGATGACTATATTTTCTTACTTAAAGAGACTTAATAGGGGCATCTGAGTGGCTCAATCAGTTAAGCATCTGCCTTCAGCTCAGGTCATGATTCCAGGGTCCTGGGATTGAGCCCCACATCACTGAGCTCTCTGCTCAATGGGGAGGCCTGCTTCTCCCTCTCCCTCTGCCTGCCATTCCCTCTGCTTGTGCACGCACATGCTCTTTCACTGTCAAATAATTGAATAAATTCTTTAAAAAAAATATATGGGGTGCCTGAGTGGCTCAGTCAGTTGAACATCTACCTTTATTTTAGCTCAGGTCATGATCTCAAGGTCCTAGGATCAAACCCCGTGCCTGGCTCCCTGTCAGGTGGGGAGTCTGCCTCTCCCTTTGCCCACCCCCCACCTTGTGCTCTCTCCCTCTCCCTCTCTCAAAGTCCTTAAAAAAAAATAAATAAAAGACAAAATAGCTCTTTGAAATTATTAAATGAGGGGCACCTGGGTGGTCATAGTTAGTTGAGCATCCAATTCTTGGTTTCAGCTCAGGTGATGATCTATCTCAGTGTCATGGGCTCCAAGCTCAGCCTGGAGTCTGCTTGAGACTCTCTCCCTCTAAAACAAATAAATCTTTTATAAAAATATCAAATGATGAATACTTGTGATATTGTGATTTATAAGAGACATATATGGTCTTTCTCCCTGTTTCTGGCACAGTGCTCATAAAACCCTTAGGAATTTCCCAAGAGTAGAGAGTTATAAAGATGTCTTTTGTTTTATTAGTGAGAAGGCTTTTGGAAATCACCTAAGGTTGGGGACTGCTAGCCAGAGGGTGCTAACTATTTGGCTTACCCACCAGAACTCTGGAGGGGAGATGGGCTAGAGGCTGGGTCAACTGACTTCTGCTAGTGATTTAATCAATCCTGCAAATATAATGAAGCCACCGTATAAGCCCTAAAGGATGGGGCTTGGAGAGTTTCTGGGTTGGTAAACAGGGATGTGCTGAGAAAGTGGTGAGCCTAGAAGACAATATAGGAAAGACAATGGAAGCTCCACACTTCTTCCCATATATCTTGGCCTGTGACTCTCTTCTGTCTGTCTGTTCTGTCTGTTCCTGAGTTATATCCTTTTATAATAAACTGGAAATCTAGTAAGTAAACTGGTTCCCTGAGTTCTGTGAGCTGCTATAGCAAATTAATCAAGCCACGGAGGGGGTCATGGAAACCCCTGATTTACAGCCAATGGGTCTGAGATACAGGTAACAAGGTAACAACCTGGACTTGCAACTGGCATCATAGGTCTTCCTCCAAGTATATGCATAGATCAGTTCCTTTAGTTCCAATGATCTCAGTTCTTAGATCATCCTAAATAAAACAGCACCCTTAGTCACTCTTCATCCCCCTCTATGGTTTTCTTTTTCTTCAAAGTAAGTACTAATAACAGCAGGTTATACAGTTATTTGATTACCTGTTTTTTCTCCCCCCGCTACAAAGTAAGCATGAGGGCAAAGACTAATGATTTGTTCACTGATGTACCCCTGACATCTAAAATAGTACCTAGTGTGACTACTGCATTTGTGTAGTGTCACAAGCATAAAGAATTTTTAAAAAATTAATGCTTTCCGGGGCGCCTGGGTGGCTCAGCAGGTTAAAGCCTCTGCCTTCGGCTCAGGTCATGATCCCAGGGTCCTGGGATCGAGCCCTACATCAGGCTCTCTGCCTGCCTCTCTGCCTACTTGTGATCTTTGTCTGTCAAATAAATAAATAAAATCTTAAAAAAAAAAATTAATGCTTCCCGGCATGCTTGGGTGGCCCAGTTGGTTAAGTAGCTGCCTTCGGCTCGGGTCATGATCTCAGGATCCTGGGATTAAGCCCCACGTCAGGCTCCTTGCTCAGCAGAGAGCCTGCTTCTCCCTCTCCCTCTGCCTGCCACTCTGCCTACTTGTGCTATCTCTCTGTCAAATAAATAAATAAAATCTTTAAACAAAATAATGCATCTGCTTTCTAACTGGATCTATTAGTTCCTTTCTAATCAGTTCTTCACATCTCGAGGCAGAGTGATCTTTTCAAACTCACTAGTTCTCTATGGAACCCAACATTTTCCTCTCTCACAGGACATAGTCCCAAGTCTTTATCACAGCTGAAAAGGCTTTGCTGGGTTCTGTCTACCTTTCCATCTGGTCTCACAGTTTTCAGGGATCAACCACTCTGACCCTCTCTCAAATTCCCCAGTGTGTCCCTTCTCATCACAGGGCCCCTGCACATGTAGTTCCTCTGATCTGGGATCCTCTGCTCTCCTCTCTCCAGCCCTCCATCACATAAACATAGTTAACTCCTAAGCTTCCTTCAGATCACGGTTCTAAATGTCACTTACTCTGGGAAGCCTTCCTCAAGCACTCTGTCAAGTCATAGGCTTTTGAAGAAAAGAAGTGTTCCTTTCAGAGCTCTAATGTCTTTAAAATTTTTAATTTGTTAACATTTTTTATTAACATATTTCTCCCAATGAACTTAAGTTCTAAGAGAATAGGAACCACGTTTTTGTTGTGTATACCATGTTTTCAGCAACTAGAAGGCGCTTGAATACCTAAATAAACAGACACAGACAAAGCAGACTAACTATAAGTGAAAAATAAAGCCTATAATCAATTATGAGAATCAACAAAGCAAACTTTCTTTTTTATTAACTTTGTTTTATCCAGACACGTTGCCTGTTTCTGGATAACTGCCTCCCTCTAGCCATCTGTGTGCGCACAAAAGAGAAAAACTTATCTAATATTTCTACTAATTAGAATATAAGAGTAATATAAATCTTTACAACATTTGTCATTGTATCATTTTTTTTAATGAGGAAACCCTGACACTTATAACAACCTAGATGGACCTTAAAGGCATTATGCTAAGCAAGGGGTGCCTGGGTGACTCAGTCATTAAGCTAAGCATTTGTCTTTGGCTCAGGTCATGAACCCAGCATTGTGCGATGGAGCCCTGCGTTGGGCTTCCTGCTCAGCGGGAAGCCTACTTTCCCTCTCCTAGTCCCCTGCTTGTGTTCCCTTTCTCACTGTGTCTCTGTTGAGTAAATAACAAAATAAATAAAATCTTAAAAAAAAAAAAAGACATTATGCTAAGTGAAATAAATCAGAGAAAGACAAATAATGTATGACTTAAACAATATGTGGAATCTAAAAGGAAAAAAAAATTCACAAAGAGATCAGATTTATGGTTACCAGAGGTGGGGTGGTAGTGGGAGGGGGAAATTGGAGAAAGGTGACCAAAAAATACAACCTCCAGTTACAAGACAAGTAAGTACTAGAGATGTACTGTACAACATGATGACTACGGTTAACACTGCCATAGGATATACAGAAAGTTGTTAAGAGTGTAAATCCTGGGACGCCTGGGTGGCTCAGTTGGCTGGACGACTACTTTCGGCTCAGGTCATGATCCCGGAGTCCCGGGATCGAGTCCCGCATCGGGCTCCCAGCTCCATGGGGAGTCTGCTTCTCCCTCTGACCTTCTCCTTGCTCATGCTCTCTCTCACTGCCTCTCTCTCAAATAAATAAGTAAAATCTTTAAAAAAAAAAAAAAAAAAGAGTGTAAATCCTAAAAAGCTCTCATCACACACAAAAAATTCTTTTTCTCTTTTTTTGCTTTTTCTATTTTATCTATGTGATGATGGATGCTAACTAAACTCATGGCAGTAATCATTTCACAATGCAGCTAAACCCCTAAACAACACAGTTTTGGACTGTGTAGGTCTAGTTTTAAGCAGTATTTCAGAGTACAGTACTATAAGTGTATTTTCTCTTCCTTAGAAATTTCCTAATAACATTTTTTCTCTAGCTTATTTTATTCTAAGAACGGTATCTAACACACAAAGTATGTGTTAATCAACTCTTCATGTTATTGGTTAAGTCTTCTGATCAACAGTTGCCTATTAGTATTAAAGTTGCTGAAGAGTCAAAAGTTATATACATGGATTTTCTACTGTAGGACATCAGCACCCCTAGCCCCCATATCATTCAAGGGTCAAGTGGATGTGACAGTCAATCTATTATGTTGTACACCTTAAACTTATATAGTGATATATGTGAATTATATCTCAATAAAACTAAAAAATAAAAAAAAAGTAACAATAGAAGGGAAAAAAACAACATGCAAAGGTCAACAAGATTTCCATAAAAAGACAATGGCCATCCTGAAAAAACATTACGAAAATGATACCATTTCCAAAAGCATAAAAAAAATATAGTATTGGGGTTTCTCAGTGGCACAGTCCAACTCTTGATTAACTTGGGTCTAAATCTCAGTGTCATGAGTCCGAGCCCTGCCTTGGGCTCCACACTGGGTGGGGAGCCTATTTAAAAATTAATTAATTAAAAAATAATATTTAGGAATAAACTTAACCTAAGAGACTAAAGACTTGTGTACTGGAAACATTTTTTAAAAATTTTCTTAATAAAGAAATTAAAGATAACAAAAATAAATGAAAAGACATCCAATGTTCATGAATCAGGAGACTTAGTAACATTAAATTGTTAATAATATTCAAAGTAGATTTAATACAAACCTTATGACTATACCAATAGCATTTCTTCAGACATAGGAAATTTCATTCTAAAACCAATTTCAAGGGACCCTAAATAGCCAAAACAATCTTGAAAATGAAGAATAAAGTTACAGGTCTCATGTTTTCTGATTTTAAAAATTACCACAAAGCTACAGTAATCAAAACAGTGTGGTAGTGGCATAAAGACAAACACACTGGGGCGCCTGGGTAGCTCAGTGGGTTGAAGCCTCTGCCTTCGGCCGGGTCATGATCCCAGGGTCCTGGATCGAGCCCTGCATCGGGCTCTCTGCTCAGCCAGGAGCCTGCTTCCTCCTCTCTCTCTGCCTGCTTCTCTGCCTACTTGTGAGCTCTGTCAAATAAATAAGATCTTAAAAAAAAAAAAAAAAAAAAGACAAACATACTGATGAATGGACTATAATAGATAGCCCAGAAATATACTCTCATATATAAGGTCAAATGCTTCTTGACAAGGATGCCAACAACATTTAAAAGGCATAGTCTTCTCAATAAATGATGTTGAGAAGCCCAAATAAACATGCAAAAGAATGAAATTGGACTCTTACTTTCAAATGTTGAATCCATTCACATACCTGGGATAAATCCTACCTATTTTTAGTGTAAAATTGTTTTTATACACTGTTTTGCTCAATTTGCCAATATTTTGTTGAGAATTTTTTGCACCTAGGTTCATCAGAGACATTAATCTGTGGTTTTCTTGTTTTTGTACTATCTCTACTAGTTTTGCTATCAGTGTAATATTAGCTTCATAAAATGAAATGGAAAGTGTTCCCTCTTCCACTTTCTGGAAAGGATAAGATAGAACTGGTGTTAATTCTTCTTAAAATTGTTTACAGTAATTCTCCAGCTTGAAATTTTCCACTGAAACTTGAATACTGGAAAAGTTACCCATGAAACTTATCATCTTGGCCTAGAGATTTCTTTTTTGGGGAGTTCCACAATTCTAAATTCAATGTTCTTAACAGTTACTGGGTTATTAAATATAAATTTCATATTGAGTGAGTTGTGGTTGGTTGTGCTTTAAGATACTGGGCCATTTCATCCAAATTGTTAAATTTTGCCTGCAAGTTGTTCACAGTAAGCTCTTATTATCCTTTACTGTCTATAATGGTCTACAGTGATACCCCATTACATTATTAAGTTGGTAATTTTTATCCACATTCTTTTTGTCAGTCCTGCTAGAAGTTCATCAATTGTATTGATTTTTCATATAGTAGCTTTTTGTTTCAGTGATTTTTCTTTTAATTTCATTTATTTCTACTCTTAAATTTATTATTTTCTTTTTCTGCTTGCTTTGGGTTTGTTTTGCTTTTCATTTTCTACCACATGAACATTTTCTCTTTCCAAATGTAACATTTAATACTATAAATTTCTCAGCACTGCTTTAGCAGTATTCCACATATTTTGATGTTGTATTTTCATTTTCATTCTTTTTTTTTAATTTTGAGAATTTTTAAGCAATGGGTTATTTTGAAGTGTGTTAATTTTCAGTCAAGAAAGATATTTCTGTTATTGATCTCTAATTTGATTCCATTATGGTCAGAGAATATACTATGTATAAAACAATTCTTTTAAATTTGTTCAGGTTTGTTTTATTGTTGAAGATGTTGTCTAACTTCATGAGTATTTCACGGGCACTTGAATAAAATATGTATCTCATGTTGCTAGGTGGGATGTTCTATATAGGTCATTTAGATCCTGTTGCTTTACTGTGTTCAGATTTT
The DNA here is from genome assembly GCA_004024625.1 of Mellivora capensis. NCBI lineage: Eukaryota > Metazoa > Chordata > Mammalia > Carnivora > Mustelidae > Mellivora > Mellivora capensis. Next base: position 175,707 of record PISX010001476.1, on the reverse strand, counting down.
TTATATTCTTGATGATTTTATGCCTAATAGTTGTATCAGTTGTTGAGAGGAGAATATTGAAGTCTTCAGTTACAACTGTGGATTCATTTCTTCCTTTTTCAGCTTTATCAGTTTTTTGGTGTGTGTGTGTGTGTGTGTGTGTGTGTGTGTGTTTAGTGTAGATTATGGCTCTATTATTTGGTACATACACATTCAGGGTCATTATGTCTTCCTGGTAGACTGATGCTTTTATCATTACTTAATCTCCTCTTGGTCCCTGGTAATTTCCTTTGTTCTGAAGTCTACTTTATCATAATTCAGTGTAACCATTCTTGCTTCTTTTTTAGGTTAATGGTTGCATGGTATACTCTTTTATATCTTTTTCAGCCAATTTATATCACAGTATTTGAAGTAAATTTCTTGTAAGCTACATATAGTATCATATAGTATGGTTGTACATCTTTTATCCACTCTGTCATTTTCTTTCTTTTGATGGATATATTTATACCATTTACATTTAAAGTAATTTCCAACCTACAGATTAAATGTTCCTATTTACCTGTAGCAGGTATGGCTGAGTTAAAAAAGACACTTGAAAACGACATGAATAATGACTCAATATAGAGAATGTCAATAAAGAGATAAAAATGCACAGAGCCTAAGAGACCTGTAGACACCACCAAGTTTACCAACCTATTTATAATGAGACACAAAGGAGAAAGAGGTGAAAGAATATTTCAAAAAATAATGATGATAAATATCCAAAATTTGATAAAAGACATGAAACTAAACAGCCAACAAACTCAACAAACTCCAAGTAGGAAAACTCAAAACAGATCCAGACTAAATCATATTAACACAAAATGGTCAAAACACAAACACAAAGAATGAATAATAAAAGCAGCGGGAGAGAAGCAATTAGTCACATATATTGGGTCCTAAGAAGACAAAAAGCTAATTTCTCATCAAATACCAGGGAGGATACAAAACATCAACATAAGGAAGTGCTAAAAAAAAAAACAAACTTTTTAACCAAAAATTCAATACCCACCAAAATTATCCTTCAAAAAAAGGGGGGAATTAAGATAGTCTCAGCAAAACAGAAGCTGAAGAGAGTTAACTACTAGAAGACCTGCCCCACAAGAAATGTTAAAGTGAATCATTCAGGCTACAGAACACACTATATGGTAACTCAAAACTATAAAAAGAAGTAAAGAACAACAGTAAAGACAACTACATAGGCAAACCTAAAAGCCAGTACTACTGTGTAAAGTAACTTGGGACAGTAACACCAAAACAGAAGAGGGATGAAGCTGTATAGATAAGTCTTTACACTACGGACACAAAACTGGTATTAATTATTTTTTTTTTAGCTGGTATTAATTTAAACTAGATTACTGTAATCTTAAAATGTTAACTGTAATTACCAAGGTAAACACAATAACTAAAAAATATACATAAAAGGAAATAAGAAGAAAGTCAAAATGATGCATAACACAAAGATCAATTAACAAACCCCCAAAACCAGTAAGGGATAGAACAACCAAACAGATTTTGAATAAGGAAATAGAGAACTTAACACTACAGACCAAGTGAACTTAACAGACATATACAGAATAATCTACCCCAAAACAGCAGAATATACTTTCTTTTCAAAGTATGCACAGAACATTTTTTAGGACAGACCACGTTAGGCCACAAAATAAGTCATAAAAATTCAAGACTGAAATGATACAAATACCTTTTCTGACCACAAAGGAATGAAATTAGAAATCAGCACAAAGAAAACCGGAAATCCACAAATCGGTGAAAATGTAACATCCTTAAACATCCAAAGGGTCAAAACAACGAAAAAAAGGGAAATTAGAAAATACCTTGAGACATGGGGCGCCTGAGTGACTCAGTGGGTTAAAGCCACTGCCTTCGTCTCAGGTCATGATCCCAGGGTCCTGGGATGGAGCCCGGCATTGGGTTCTCTGCTCAGCAGGAAGCCTGCTTTCTGCCCTCCCCTCCATCCTCCCCGCCCCCCCCCCACCCCCGGCCTGCCTCTCTGTCTACTAGTGATCTCTGTCAGATAAATAAATAAAATCTTAAAAAAAAAAAAAAAGAAAGAAAATACCTTGATACAAATGAAAATGAAAACACAACAAACCAAAACTTGAGGGACACAATGGAAGCAATGCTAACAGATAATTATACAGTTGTAAATACTTAGATTAAAAAAGAAAAGAAAAAAGATCTTAAATCAATAACCTAATTTTACAATTCTAGAAATTAGAAAAGGAAAACATTAACCCAAAGCTAGAAGAAGCAAATAGTAAAGATTAGAGCAGTGACAAATGGCATAGAGAACACAAAAACAATAGGAAAAAAACCAATGAAACAAAGGTTGGCTTTAAGATCAACAAAATCAACAAATCCTCTGTTAGGAATTAAGAAAAAAAGATTAAATTAAATCAGAAATAAAAGGTGATGTTATAAACAATGTCACAGAACTAAAGAGAATTAAAAAAAAAAAACTATGAACAACTGTACACCAAAAAATTGGATAACCAACAAGAAATGGATAAATTTCTAGGAACATGCAACCTACAAAGACTAAATCATGAAGCAATAAAAAAATATGAACAGACCTATAACAAGTAAGGGAACTGAAGCAGTAATCAAATCCCATTTTCCCAAAAAGGAAAGTCCAAGACTAAATTGCTTCACTGGAGAGTTCTATCAAATATTTAAAGAATTAACACCAATTCTCTTGAAACTCTCCCCAAAAAATTGAAGAGGAGGAAACATTTCCAAGCTCATTCAATGGGGCCAGCATTACCCTGGTCTAACCAAAGTCAGACAAAGACAAAAAAACTATAGACCAGTATCTTTGATGAATATTAATACCAAAAAATTCTGAACAACCTAAAAGCAAACTGATTTCAAAAGCACACTGAAAGGATTATTACACCATGAGTAAGTGGGATTTTTCACTGGAATGCAAAGATTACTGAACATATGAAAGTCAATCAGTATAATATACCACACATTAACAGAATGAACAAACACAACATAAATCATCTCAATTGATGCAGAAAAAACATTTAACAAAATGCGACACCATTTCATGATAAACAAAACTCTCAATAAACTAGAATAGAAGAAATCTACCTCAACATAATGAAGTCCATTTACAAAAAAACACAAGAGCTAAAATCATACTCAATGGTGAAATACTGAAAGCTTTTCCTCTAACACAAAGAATAAGACAAGACCATCTGCTCTTGCTACTCCTATCAAACATAGTACAGGAAGTCCTAGTGAGAGCAGTCAGGCAAGAAAAAAAAAATTCAAATTAGAAAAAAAAAATTATCTCTTTTCATAGACAACATGACCTTGTGTAGAAAACCAAAAAAAACTGTTATAACTAATAAACAAATTCACCAATGTAGGATATAAAATTAACACACAAAAATCAGTTGTGTCTATACATTAACAATAAGCTAGCCTAAAAAATTAACAATCTCATTTACAAAAGCATCAAAAAGAATAAAAAGCTTAGGAGTAAACTTAACCAAAGAGATGAAAGACTTGTGCACTGAAAAGCACAGAAAAAAATGCTTAAAAAGTAAAAAAAAAAAACACAAATGGAAAAATTTCAGTGTTGGAGACTTAATACTAAGATGTCCATATTATCCAAAGCAATCAACAGATTCAACATCATCACTATCAAATTCCCAGTGGCTTTTTTTCTTTTTTTGCAGAAGTAGATAAATTCACCCTAAAATTCAAATATTAAGAGCTCCCGGGGCACCTGAGTGGCTCAGTCTTTAAAAGCATCTGCCTTCAGCTCAGGTCATGTTCCCGGGGTCCTGGGGTGGAGCCCCACATAGGCTGCCCTGCTCAGTGGGGAACCTGCTTCTCCCTCTCCCATTCCGGTTCCCCCTGCTTATGTTCCCTCTCTCGCTGTCTCTCTCCCTGTCAAATAAATAAATAAACTTAAAAAAAAAAATCAAGAGACCCCAAGGGAAAGCAATTTTGAAAAAGAACAACAAAGTTGCATGTCTCATATTTATTAATTTAAAAATAAATTTACAATGCTACAGTAATCAAAACACTCTGGTAATGGCATAGAGACAAACAGATCAAAGGAACAGAAGACAGACCCTGGAAATACACTCACAAAATAGTCAAATGATCTCTGCCAAGGATGCCGAGACCATTCAATGAAAAATGGACAGACTCTTCAACAAATGGTGCTGGGGAAACTGGATAAACACATACTAAAGGTTGGGGTTTACACCATAAATAAAACTTAACTCACTATGAATCAAAGACCTAAACATAAGACCTACAACTATAAAACTCCCAGGAGAAAACAGAGAGGAAAAAGTTTTGTGACATCATCAAACTTGACAATAAGTTCTTGGATACAGAAAGCAGAGACAACAAAACAGAAATAGACAAATGGAAGTACATCAAACTTAAAAACCTCTGTATATCAAAGCACACAATCGGGGCACCTGGGTGGCTCAGTTGGTTAAGTGACCGCCTTCAGCTTAGGTCATGATCCCAGAGTCCTGGGATGGAGTCCCACATGAGGCTCCCTGCTCCTTGGAGGGTCTGCTTCTCCCTCTGACTTTCTCCCCTCTCATGCTCTCTCTCACTGTGTCTCTCTCAAATAAATAAATAAAATCTTAAAAAAAAAAAAAAAGCACACAATCAACTGAGTCAATAGGCAGGTGATCTACAGTATGGGAGAAAATATTACCAAACTGTAGATATAAGTATTTAATGTCTAGAAAATATTAAGAAATTCTTACAAAACAAAACCTCCCAAAAAACCCAATTAAAATTTGAGTTGAATAGATGTCTCTCTAAATATGATCTAAAAATGGCCAAGAAACATGAAAAAATGCTCAACATCATTAATCATCAGAGAAATGCAAATCGAAACCATGATGTATCATTGCATGTATTAATTGTATAATTGCATTTATACATTGCATACATTGCATTGTATACATTGCATGTATAATGTATAATTGCAATTAGGATGGTTGTGATAACAGAAAATGACAAATGATGGACATTCCTGGAAAACTTAGAAATGAAACTATCATATGATCCAGCAATAACACTTCGAGGTATATATTTGAAAAAATTTAGAGTCTTGAAGAATATTTGCACACTCATGTTCATAACAGCACTATTCACAATAGCCAAGAGATGAAGCAATCCAACATCTACTGATGGATGAATCAATAAAGGAAATGTGGTATATGACACAATGAAATATTATACAGCCTTAAACAGGGGGAAAAATCCTGTCACATGGCACCCAATGGATGAACCTTAAGAACATTACACAGAAGGAAACAAGTCAGTCCCCAAAAGACTAATATTGTATGATTCCACCTATATGAGTTATCTAAAGTAGTCAAATTCATGAAAACAGAAAGTAGAATGTGATCACCAACGGCTGGGGAAAGGGGTAAAAAGGGAATTTGCTGTTTAATGGGTACTGTTTAAGCACCATGTTGGAGCAGAGCTTACTTAAAAAATTAAAATTAGGGGCGCCTGGGTGGCTCAGCGGGTTAAGCCTCTGCCTTTGGCTCAGGTCATGATCTCGGGGTCCTGAGATCAAGCCCCGCATGGGGCTCTCTGCTCGGCAGGGAGCCTACTTCTCCCTCTCTCTCTGCCTGCCTCTCTGACTACTTGTGATCTCTCTCTCTCTCTCTCTCTGTCAAATAAATAAATAAAATCTTAAAAAAAATTAAAATTAAAAAAATTTATTATTGAGGCTCCTGGGTGGCTCAGTTGGTTAAGTAAGCATCTAACTTCCACTGAGGTCATGATCTCAGGGTCCTGGGTTCGAGCCCCACGTCAGGCTCTCCACTCATCAAGGAATAATCTTCTCCCTCTCCCTCTGCCCCTTAGCCTGCTCATGCTTGCTCACGTGCTCTCTAATATATAAATAAAATATTTAAAAACAAACAAAACACTTCAAAAAGAACCAATATTATGGCTAAGTAAAAGAAGCTAGACACAAGTGTTACATGCTGTATAATTCCTTTTATATGAAATATCCAGGGGGCCTGGGTGGCTCAGTGGGTTAAAGCCTCTGCCTTCGGCTCAGGTCATGATTCCAGGGTCCTGGGATCGAGCCCCGCATCGGGCTCTCTGCTCAGCGGGGAGCCTGCTTCCTCCTCTCTCTCTCTCTCTGCCTGCTTCTCTGCCTACTTATGATCACTGTCTGTCAAATAAATAAATAAAATCTTAAATAAAAAAAAAAAAAAGAAATATCCAGGACAGGTAAAATCATAGAGATAAAAAGCAGATTAGTGGTTTCCAGGGACTGGGGGAGGGGGTGCGGAGGAAGGAATGAGGACTGACTGCTTAATGGGTTTCCTTGGGTATGATGAAATATAATGGAACTAGTTAGAGGTGATAATTGCACAATACCGCAAATCTAAAAAGTCACTCAATTTTTTACTTTAAAATTAATAATATATTTTAGGTGAGTTCTTTTTGTTTTTTTAAGACAAATTTTGTTATCTCTCAAAACTCTGTGCTTCTTCAAGCAGCCTATTTTATTTATTTATTTTTTAAATTTATTCATTTGACAGATGGAGACCACAAGTAGGCAGAGAAGCAGGCAGAGAGACAGGGGGAGGCAGGCTCCCCGCTGAGCAGAGAGCCCGATGCGGGGCTCAATCCCAGGACCCTGAGATCATGACCTGAGCCAAAGGCAGAGGCTTTAACCCACTGAGCCACCCTAGGTGAGTTCTATCTTGAAAAAAAACCAACTTTATTTCCATATACTAACAATGAACATACAGAATCTGAAATTAAAATCCCAATGCTACCTCCAAAAAAACCAAAATATGTGATAAACTGAGCCTCATGAAAATTTAGAACTTTAAAGATGCTGTTAAGAAGAAAAAACACAAATTATAGACTGGAATGGGAGAAAGTACTTAGAAAAACCTTATCTAACAAAGGACGAGTAGCTAGAATACATAATTCTCAAAACAACAGTAAAAAATAATAAACAATCCAACTAGACAATGAGCAAAAGGCATGAACAGACATTTCACCTAAGAGAAGATAAAAATGCACATAACCACTTTAAAAGATGTTGAGCATCATTAGTCATTAGGGAAATGTAAATTTAAAACACAATGAGAGCTCTCTCAAGTTTGCAACAGTAGAGTTAAATGCACAAGAAGGTCAGAATCATGGGTAAATACAGGACCCATTATGGTCCCTCACTCAGGAAAATGGTGAGGAGTGAAATAGGTCAGTGTGCCAAATACACCTGCTCCCTCTGTGGCAAAACCAAGAGGAAAAGACAAGCTGTCAGGATCTGGTATTGCGGTTCCTACATGAAAAGAGCAGCCAGTGGTGCCTGGACCTACCATTACAACACCACTCCTGCTGTCACAGTGAAGTGCGCCATCAGAAGACTGAAGGAGTTGAAAGACCAGTAGAAGCTCCACCATTTGAAACACTGCTAGCCCATAATAAATGGGTTAATTCTGTTAACAAAACTACTTTGGCTTGTTGTTATATTTATTAATTGGATGTTCTGATTTGCATTGCATTAATTTTGCTTTCTCAAAAGACTTGGAAATATAAAATCCTTCTTAAAAAATGCACCAATAAATACCACTTTTCACTGATTCGACTGGCATGGATTAAAACATGAGTTAATAATACTTGGTGGGGTGTGGAGAAAGATATTCTCAAATACTGCTAACAAAAATATTAAGTGATATAATCTCATTGCAATTTTGCAGTATCAGAAATTAAAGTGCACATATACACTGACCCAGCAATCAATTGCTACAAATTATCTTACATTCTCACCAATTCCAATAATGTAGTGAAGAATATTTATTGCAGCACTGCATTTACAAACAAAAAACCTTTAGATTTACCAAGTGTCTCTATCAACAAGGAAACAATTATATTAAATGTAATCCATATATGGAAAAATGTCCAAGACATACTGGCAAATGGAAGGAAAAAGATGCAGAATACATATCAACTATTTCTGATAATTTACAGGGAACACAGTGCTGGGTGAGAGAGTTTACTCATTCTAAACATCTGTATACTATTTGCTCATACATAAATAAGTGTATGTGACTTCCATTAAAAAAAATAAAATTTCAGGGGCGCTTGGGTGGCTCAGTGGGTTAAAGCCTCTGCCTTCGGCTCGGGTCATTATCTCAGGGTCCTGGGATGGAGCCCCAAGTCGGGCTCTCTGCTCAGCAGGGAGCCTGCTTCCCTTCCTCTCTCTCTGTCTGCCTCTGCGCCTAGTTGTGATCTCTGTCTGTCAAATGAATAAATAAAAAACCTTTAAAAAAATAAAATTTCAGGGGCGCTTGGGTGGCTCAGTGGGTTAAAGCCTCTGCCTTTAGCTCAGGTCATGATCCCAGAGTCCTGGGATCGAGCCCCACATCGGGCTCTCTGCTCTGAAGGGAGCCTGCTTCCTCCTCTCTCTCTGCCTGCCTCTCTGCCTGTAATCTCTGTCTGTCAAATAAATAGATAAATCTTAAAAATAAATAAATAAATAAATAAAATAAAATTTCAAAAATACTAAATACTACTTGGCAATATATTTGAAAAAGGTCAAATGTGCACTGTGCAATCTCATCTAGAATGAAAAACAAAATTTTTTTTTAATTTGTCTTATTCACATTGCAACAAAGGTCAGCACATAACTACATTGCTACTAAAGAGAGTGAAGCACAGAGAGCTTAATTTGAAAATGAAGGAAATTAGCTAATATAAGGTAAGTATATATATAAAGAACTTCAAATGCTTGGATTCAGGGACTCTGTAAAATGGAAAAAGCAGTGGCTGACCATATAAAATATTGAAACACAGAATGAAGACGAAGAGTCTGAAACTGAGGTATACCTATCTGTGAAGAGAAACTAGCCTAAAATCTTTCAAATACACATAAGTCAAACAACCTGAAGGTTATATTTCTCTGAATACTCAAATTTTATCAACAAGAAAACATACTTCACATCAATGATGAAATAAAACAAATAACTGAAGTTCTAACATCTGATAAGAATCTATGTCTAAGAAAATCCTTGTAGGGATCTGAAAAAACAGCATGAGATGGGGTCAATGTCCAACTCTGTATACAACCTTTATGGCAGAAGCTGTAGAGAGGAAAAGCAACAAATTGATCCCAGTGGGGAAGAACCTCTCCTTGCTTTGGACTTGCTAGAAGGCATAAAAATCCCCTAGGTGACTACAATGGCCAACCCAATAAGCCTAATTTCAAGAAAAAAAAAAAACTAGTGTAAAGTACTTTATAATATTTTAAAAGTTTCTTAAGTAAGCATATTATTTATATATTACAGACCTACAATGATAAAAAAATTTTTAAATTTCATCAAACAGCAAGCTTCCTAAGCTATAAAAATAAAAAATGTTATCACAATTCCAGCCTGATTCAATTTCCTTCTCTACTCCCAAATTCTTTTTTACCTTTAGGAAAATGAGAAGTTTTCTTTATAGATGTGACCAGTCTTCCTAACCTTCTACTTGTATTAATCTAATACATCTTTTAAAATCTTTAAAGAAATAACTAGCACAAACTCACAAAAAGAATACTGTTAGTAGCAAGCAACTATGACATGGGTTAATGCCTTCATTTGAAAAGAGTAATCAAAATCAACACAGTTTTCCTTAAGGTCTCAACTAAGAACATTACTTGCCATTTTTTAAACTGGATTGAAAGAAGACTTGGGGCATATTTTAGGGCTTTCCAAAATACCTACAGTGCTGCTTCCGTATTGTCCCCATTGGCTCCTTCCTACAGCCCAACAGCAACTGTGCCAATGTCCTCATCCCATTCCAGCCAGTATTCTGAATCCTTAGATGACTGAGAGAGAATTATGCTCATTGTTCCATGTTTTACAAAATTCACTAAGTACACACAATACTCTGGCATTGTGCTACTAAGATAAGTACAACATTGATGGTGTCTACCTTCAAGGGGCTCACAGTCCAGTAAAGAAAACACTCTACTGCAGTATGGCCAGGTCTGGCCCAAAGGATAAGATTTCAGGAGATATTTCAGGAGATAAGCTGATGAGCAGGAGGAAGGACAATGATGGTTGGGGGAGGTAAGAGGCTGGGTAAGAGTGACAACGTATAATCAGGACTAAAACTAAACATAAGAAACATCAGACTTAGTTTATTCAGATAATTCTAGGCATTCTGGAATAGCTGCAGTGAGACCATTGTATGCCAAATCATGGAGCTTATATTTTATTGTGCAGGTGATAGGGGAACAGTAAAGAGGACAACTAGAGGAAGGAAAATAGTGTAGAATGCTGGAAAGTGAGGTCAGAGAATAAAAGAATCCAATAAACAAAATTACAGAGAGAATACATAAAAAATTTGTAGCACGATCATACAATGAAATAGTACTCAGTAATAAAAAATAATGAACTACTGATACTCATACAATAAGATGTATGTTGATTGAAAAAAGCCACATATTAACTAATGCATATTATATAATTCTATATATATAAAATTCAAGAACAGGCAAAACTAAGCTATGCTGATAAAATTCAGAAATTTTACCTCAGGAGGAGAAGGCTACTGGACTGGAAAGGGAAGAGTATGAGGAATGAAAATGAAATGAGCAATGAAAATGTTCTACATCTTCATCTCTATAGTAGTTACATGTGTGAACATATATGTGAAAACCTCATTCAGCTCTATACTTTAAATTTTACCATACACAAATTACAACTTAATTTATATAAAAATGTAAGTTATACATCTGCATTAAGTTCTATGCAAAAAATTCATAATTGTGGTAGAACAGGATCAGAATATGTTAAACCAGTCTCATCCCTTAAGCGATATCTGACATAAGAAATCAGAATAAAGGTTCTAACATACTGAATAAACAAAATCCCTATAAGACCTTAAGTACAAAAGTCTAGCTTCTTTTTTCTTACAAGAAGATACATAGGCAAGAGTTCCTTATAATAGATGCTGTGGAGATAATGCACTCTTCCTAAGGAAAAGAAATAGCTCACTATAAACCAAAAAAGTAAAAATTTTCTACACAGGAGTACCTACCTTACAAAAGTACTATAAAGATTAACAAGGCATGAGAAGCAGTTAACACAACATACAGCACAATCACTACAATTACTATTATATAATAGCAATAAAACAGAAACTCTCCTTCAAATTATGCCTAAACCACTAAGAACACACTGTTCAATTGCATATCACTCAACTACAGCACTTCTCATTCTAGATTTTTAATTTTCCTTTTTTTAACTTTGAGATCAGCAAGTTTCCAACAGCTTAAACATCTGGTTAGATTAGAAAAAGACCAAGTTAACTACAATTTAAGTATTCTTTTTAATCTGTTTATATCCTGAAACCATGTTCATTTGCCAAAAGACAGTAAGTTTTTAACATCTGAACAGTTTATATTATTAAAAAGCATTCTTTCAGAGCACCTGGGTGGCTCAGTTGGTTAAGTAACTGCCTTCAGCTCAGGTCATGATCCTAGAGTCCCAGGATCAGGTCCTACATCAGGCTCCCTGATTGGTGGGGAGTTTGCTTCTCCCACTGACCTCTCCCCTCTCACACTCTGTCTCATTCTCTCTCTCTCTCTCTCTCTCTCTTAAATAAAACCTAAAACACACACACACACACACACACACACACCAAAAAACATTCTTTCACATATCAGACATGATCACAATGCAATTTCCTGAAAGTCAACAGTCTTTAAAAAAGAATGCAAATCAGAATGCTAAATTAGAAAAAAAGTCATTCAATGACTTTGATCAATTCAATGACCATAGAGATACTCTTTGAAACAATCATTTATATTCTGAACATTATATTAATATAAAGAAGTCACAATTTGGCAAATTTAACCAATTTATGGAAGTACTCCATTAATCAAAATAAGTAAAATTCACAAAAGTAAAAACTACTCAAGCACTATAATCCACTAAGAGAACATTGAAGCATGCAGCAAATCTCTTACTGAACTGTTTTCTGAATAGCTAAGCCAAACACCAACTCAATTTTCTCACATGTTTAATAGTCACATACTTAAGTTAAATTCAACATAAAGGAAGGAAAACTAAGAGCACAATTTGAGGACTCTACTGTTACTCCCACCAAATCAACTGGAGTAAGTACCTCTAAGTCAATTCTTTGTATTTCAAAATTTTATTGAAAAACTCATTAAATCTGAACTTGAAGGCAGAGTTTTAAAACATAACGTTTTCTATTATTCCTACTTTGATATATAACATTTAACAAAGTAGTCTTCTACTTACCTAGATTTTGTCTTATTAACATCTCGTTGCAAAAACAATCTCATTCGAAATTAACTCAAACCTGAAAGAATACATGTAAAGACCATCATTTAATTTTTGTGTCAGGTATGAATAAGTACATCTATGATACACTTACTCTTTGAAATTAAAAATCACAAATCACGTTATTTTGACATAACGTGTCCAAAAAAGTGGTTCAACTAAAACATGATCATATTATACTTTTAGGAAACTTGCTAAATACCACTTTTTTAATGAACAATAATCTATTCAAATGACAAACTTTCTAGTTTTCTTCAAAAAAATTTATGATAACTTATTTCCATTAATTTTAATAGTACAGCAATTAAAATCAGTATTTGTTAATAAAACACACACTTCCATCTAGATACATAAATACCAAATAGTACACCGAAAAGCTGAAGAAAAAAGTATGAGATGGCATAAAAGTATATACTAACAATAAATACAATAATGGCTAACAGTGATTAAATACTAAATGCCAAGGACCATTATTCTAGAGGATAGTACATATTGATACTCTCCTGCTTCTTCAATTTAATTCACAATCTAGTATAGCAGCTATCCCAACATTCCACTGAAAATTGACTTGAAAAATCTACCCCTAATTTTATCACATTCCATAAATCCTGAAAACTCAGTATGTCTCATCTCCTTCAAATTCTAGAACAGTCCCCATGCCTTCTCAGCTTTCTCGTTGCTTCACATAGTGAATTATCCTACCTTCTATCTCTCTTTAATTTTGCTAAAACCTTTTTTACTAGTTTTGCAATAATTAGTTTAGTCACCTTGAAAGATCCTTTTTCAATTTCTTCACAGTTACGGTGTTTCTCAATTGGTATAGAAACTGTTGATGACTCTGTATTAGCTGTTCACTTACATGTTTTCTGAACTACAGTATGGACATATGGAGGTTAAGAATTCATTCATCTTATTTCAGCATTTTCACTGGGTGGCACATAGTAAAAGTACAACAGTGTAGGCCGACTTAAAGATTAAAAAAAAAATTCACATCACTTCTGAATCCAGTAATATTACTTTATGAAATAATTATATCTAAGTAAAAACACAACTGATAAAAAATCAGCCCAGTACAAACTTTTATTGAGTGAATTAATTAATTTTACTGATCATCAATACCAAGATTTTAGTACTAAATGTTTGCATCCCTACAGAAAACAAAGTTTGTGGACTACAAATCCTAGACTCATTGAAGTATTAGACTGAAGCAGAAAAGAGCTAGAGAAGGAGGTGAATATGGTCTTAACACTAATAATGTCAACAGTCTGTTTCTCAAACTTTAGCACATATCAGCATCACCCGGAGGGCCTGTTATACAGACTGCTAGCTTCCACCCTCAAAGTTCCTGATTCAGTAATTCTAAATTGGAGCCCAGTGATTTGCATTTCTAGTAAATTCCTAAGGTGATGCTATTTCCAGGACTATACACTTAGAACCACAGACCTGGAGTTTTCTTCGTAATGTCTAGAAGAGGCGAGAATATTCTCTCGGCCACCCACTGCCCCCAATCTTTACCTACCCAGAACTGGATACTGTGACCTATTACAAGCTAAGCTATAAATCACAGTAAGAACACTAAAAGTCTACGATGAATTGCTGAGTGTAATGGGATGAAAAATAATGGCCCTGCAAGAAAATCCACATTCGAATCCCCAGAACCTGTGGATATTACCTTATATGACCCTTCCTCCCTCAAAAGAAAAGTCTTTACAGATGTGATTAAGTTAAAAATTTTGAGATGGAGAGATTATCCTGGATCATCTGGGTGGGCCCTAACTACAATCACATGTATTCTTATGAAGAGGGAGACCAGGAAATTTCACTATACACAGAGAACGCAAGGACAGAGAAGAGAGAGATTTGAAAATATTGGCCTTGAAGATTGAACTCATAGTCAGGAATGAGTAGCCACCAGAAATTGAGAGAGGCAAGGGATAGAGCCTCCCCTAGAATTTTTGGAGAGAATAACACCGCTGACACCTTGATTTCTGCCCAGTGATACGGATTTCAGACTTCTGGCTTTTAGAATTGCCAGACAGTAAGTTTGTTGTTTAAAGCCACCTAGGTTGTGATAATTTGTTAGAACAACAGTAAGAAATGACTATACTGATGATGGTAGATTCTCTAGGAAATAAACCAAAAGCACTACATAAAAGGTGTTATGAACTGATTATTCACATGTTGAAACCCTAGTTCCCAATGTGACTGCATTTGCAGAAAGGGCCTTCAAAAAGGTTAACTGAGGTTAAATAAGGGCAATAAGGATGGGGCCCTAATCCAATAGGATTGGTGTCCTTATAGGAAGAAAAAGACACATGCACAGAGGAAATGCCATATAAGGACACAGAAAGAAAATAGCCATCTTGAGAAGAGAGAAGCCTTAAATAAACTTAAATAAACCTAACACCTTAATTGGTGTTGGTCTTGGACTTGTAGCCTCCAGAACTGTGAGAAAATAAATTTGTTGCTCAAGCCACCAAGTCGGTGATATTTTGTTATTGTAGCCCTAGCAGACTAGTACAAGGGTATACACGTTTGCACAACAGTGTGAATGCACTTAATGCCACTTACTTATACTTTAAAATGTTTTAAATGTTAAACACCATACAAAGACAGTAACCTTTGACTTTAGTTCTTTTTTATTTTGCTCTTTAATATTTCAAAGTCTGAGGAAAAAAAAACCTTGTAATTGCATTTGTTCCCCAGAGAGCCAAACCAAGTCACTGTAAACACTATATTTTTTAATGGGGAATTTATAATGAAGTTTGATAGGAAGTACTTTTTAAACCCATACCTAAAAAGTGTAATTAGGGTATTGTTTAGGTGAGTGTGGGACACAATGAGAAAACTACAGATCGATATACCTTGATGAATACTGAGCAAAAGTCCTCAAAAAAATACTAAAAACCAAAGTTAACACATTAAAAGAATTCCACACATTGACCAAGGTGGATTTATTCCTGGAATGCAAGAATGGTTCAACAAATGAAAAATCAATGGAATACACCATATTAACAGAATGAGGGACAGACACCACATGATAATCTCAATTGGTGCAGAAAAAGCATCTGTCAAAACCCAACACCTTTTCATGACAGAAACCTCAACAAACTAGGAATAGAAGAAAACTACCCTCAACATAATAAATGCCATAAGTGAAAGGCTCACAGCTAGCATCACACTCAATAGTGAAAGATGTAAAGATTTTATTTTCCTCTAAGATTAAGAAGGAAGGGTGCCTGGGCGCCTGTGTGGCTCAGTGGTTTAAAGCCTCTGCCTTCGGCTCAGGTCATGGTCCCAGGGTCCTGGGATCAAGCCCTACATCGGGCTCTCTGCTCAGCGCAGAGCCTGCTTCCTCCTCTTTCTCTCTGCCTGCCTCTCTACCTACTTGTGATCTCTCTGTCAAATACATTAAAAAAAAAAAAAAAAAAAAAAAAAAAAAAAAAAAAAGAAGGAAGGGTGCCTATTCTTTTAAGAAAAAAAAAAAAAAAAGATTTTTTTATCGGGTGCCTGGGTTGCTGGTTTAAGCCTCTGCCTTCGGCTTAGGTCATGATCCCAGGGTCGTGGGATCGAGCCCCACATCTGGCTCTCTGCTCAGCAGGGAGCCTTCTTCCCCCACCTCCTCTGTCTGCCTCTCTGCCTACTTGTGATCTCTGTCAAATAAATAAGATCTTAAAAAAAAAAAAAAAAGATTTTGTTTTTAAATAATCTCTACACCCAATGTGGGGCTCTAACTCACAACCCTGAGATCAAGAGTACCTACTCTTGCTACTTCTATTCAACATGGTACTGAAGTACTATTCAGGGCAAACAGATGGGAAAAAAGAAGCAAATGATCTCCAAATTGGAAAGGAAAAAGTAAAATTATCTGCTGACAACACGACCTTTTAGGTAGAAGATATTAAAGAGTCTTAAAAAATTTACTCTAATAAATGATTTCAGCAAAATTTCAGAATATCAGCATGTGAAGATAGTTGCATTTCTATATACTAATAATGACCAAACTGGACAAAAAATTATGAAAATCTCATTTACAGGGGTGTCTGGGTGGCTCGTCTGGTTGTGTCCAACTCTTGGTTTCAGCTTAAGTCACGATCTCAGGGTGGTGAGATCAAGCCCTAGGTGAGGCTCTGTGCTCAGCAGGGAGTCTGCTTCCCCTCTTCCTTTCCTTTTGCTTGCGTGCATGCAGTCTCTCTTTTTCAAAAGAATAAACACATCTTCAAAAAAATTAAAAACAGAATTGCCCTATGATTAAGCAATCCCAATTCTGGGTATATATCCAAAAGAATTCTAAGTAGGATCTCAAAGACAGATTTACATACCCATGCTCACTGTAGCATTATTCACAACAGTCAAGTGGAAGAAGCAAGCTGAAAGTTCACAGACAGAGGAATAGGTAAGGAAAATGTGGTATATACATGAAGCACTGGAATGGAATACTGTGCAGCCTTTAAAAATAAAGTAATCCGATCACAAGTTACATTAAGGATGAACCTTGAGAACATGACAATAGGTAAAAATAAGCCAACCACAAAGGACAAACATGGTATGATTATATCGAGTATTCAGTCAAAATCACAGAAAAAAAGTAAAAAGGTTGCTAACCAAGGGTTGGAAGTGAGGGGGTGATAAAATTAGAGTTTAATGGGTACAGAGTTTCAGTTTTGCAAAATAGGAAGTTCTAGAGATCTGCTGCACAACATGTGAATATCCTTAACACTACTGAACTGTACACTAAAATGGTTAAAATGGTAAACAATCTTTTTTAAAAATACCATTTAAAAAATAAGTACCAAGAAAAAAAAATACATTTAAGGGCCAACATGGATTAACAGGGACTGAGTTTGACCTCCATCTGAAATCCCTAAAAAACCAGACCTATATATGAAATGACAGTTTTCAGATATTAGATAGGCAAATACAGAGGGTGAACCCTAAGAGAAGGGCAACAGATAAGGTAAATAATCCCTCCAATGACCCCAACTTACTACAGACCCTCACCTGGGCAGTTTCTGAGTTGAGGAGACTTAACTGGAAGTCCAAAGGTAAGACAGCTAGGGACTGCAGGGCAGAGTACTAAAGAAGACAACTGCACAGAGTGAGAACACCTGTATTATTAAAACAAGCCCAAGGCCAAGGAAAGAGCCACTCAAAAGGATGACAAGGATTATTGCCCTAGTCTCACGCAAAGCCAAAAATAAGACTGTTTCCTTCAGACAGAGTGGAAAAATCTCTTAATTCAGGTAGCACTGACTAGAGTAACCCTAGACTCAATGCTTTTGAAAGACCCAAAAGGGGAATGTGGCTCAGAAAGGAAGAATCACAAAAAGGCATGAGGAAACTTTCAGGTGTGATAAATGTATTCAGTATCTTGTTTGTGTGGTGATAGCTTCCCAAGTGTGTACTATACATACCTCAAAACTCATACTGTCCAGTTTGTACTTCACTACGTGTCAATTATTTCTCAATAAATCCATTTTTAAAACCTCAATTAAAACAAAACAACCCAATCAAAAAATGGGCAGAAAATTTGAAGCCACAAATCTTTTGGTGAAATCTTTCACCAAAGATATACGAGTGTTAAGTACATGAAAATACACTCACTATCGCTTTTCATTAGAACAGTACAAACTTAAGCCATAATGAATCATCACTACACAACTATAACAATGGCTCAAATTAATAAGACCAACCATACCACATGCTGGTAAATGTGTGAAGGAACTAAAACTCTCATACACTCATACAGGAAGATAAATGGTACAACGATGTAAAAAGTAGTATTTGACATTTTTTAAAAATGTCAAATATACACTTACTACATATATGATCAGTCATTCCACTCTCCTACATATTCACCCAAAGAAATGAAAGCATATGTTCATATAAAAACTTACATACAAATGTTCTTTATTTGTAATAGCCAAAAGCTGAAAGAAAAAACATCCATGAACATATGAACCCTTACATTATAGCTTTATAATGGAAAAAGAGTGAACTAATGATATATGCAATGTGGATGAACCTGAAAATAACTATGATGAGTAAAAAAAAAATGTAGACAAAAAGATTATATACTGCATAAGTGGAGAAGCAAAAAGTATGAAAGAACTAAAAAGGGGCACAAGGAAAGTTTTGAGGGTAAAGGATACATTTATTATCTTGATTGTGGTGATGGTTTCATGGGTTTATATAGCTATCAAATCTATTCATATTATACACATAAAACTTAAGATTTATTATATGTCAAATACACTTCAACAAATCCACTTAAGATCACAATATGCAAATATTAATAAACTTGGGGAAACAATGAAATCTCAAATTAAAGAAGTTAGAGTAATAATAATGAGCACAGAAAGAATACCGTCATTTATAACCCAAAGAGAACAGATGCAAAAAATCACTCATCTTTCAACACCTATAACTGGTTCTACAATTACTCTACAATTGGTAATTCAATGCATGAGCAATGCTTCCAAAGTATCATCAGATATGTCCTACAAAACAAGTATAACTAGAGTCATATGGACCTCCAAACAGATTGATGAATTTAATTTATACCTGCCTCAACTTCTATAGTCAAACACAATTCCTACTGAAATATAATAGTGCTCAACCTAGAACACAGAAATGAGCTTTACAGCATGATCAAAAAATCTGTCTGCAAAAACAGCCCCAATTCTACACTACTCCATTATCCATGCATTTGGCAATGAGGCTTTGCAGTTAAGCCCAACAAGAGGCAGAGTGGTTCCCCCTACCCTTTAACTCTAAGCTTCCTTTTAAAGAAGACCAATAGAATGCAACGCATGTCAGTTTGCCAATTCTGAGTTAGATCTCAAGAGACCTTGCAGGCTTCTGCTCTTAGAATCCTGCTACCACCATAAGAACAAGCCCCATCTAATCTGCTGCAGGAAACAAGACAGCCCAAATGTCCCACCACAGGCCATTCTAAAGAACCCAGCCAAGAGCAGCAAAGCCACCCTCCTGAACTGCTAACTGCAGACCCATAAACGAGCCCAGCCAAGACCAGAAATACTTCCCAGCTGACTCACAGACTTGTTTTAACAATAAACACGTTGTTTTAAACCACGAAGTTTTAGAGTAGTTCCTTACACAGTAATAGCTAACTGATACAACTTTATCCTAAAGATAGCATATTAAATTATTCCTATCCCTAGAAGATTAAGTTTAGATTAACAATCGGTCTAGATCTTAATTTTTGAAAGCAAGGGAAAAAAGACATAAAACTCTATTTTGCTGTTTTATTAGCAGTGACTCTACAAACATTTTGTCAATTTGTTAATCTCAAGAGATATATAAACTGAGCAAAATCATTTTTTTACAAGTAATGTTACCAGTCAACTACTATTCTTTTTATGAAATTCTGTTCTTAGACAGCTTTACCAGATTCAACTATATAATGAAAATTTTCAGGAAACTCCAAAAATCTATGAAAACTATTATAGAGCAATCTGTAATCTCATCTAACATTCCTTTTCCTATTTATGTTAATAGCACCCTGACTGCCCATTAATAAAACACTCTTACTCAACTGTTAAAATGGTACCCATCACACAGCCCTGAACTGAGGAATGAACAAGTGACACCCACGCTGATGAGAATTCTTCAGGTAGCCACAGTAATTTGTTCATGGATGAGAATGTAGGCCAGAGTAGGAAATTAAAAATCCTTCTCAGGATGACTACAAGTACTAGGAAAGGTATACTCTTCAGTGGAAATAACAGCTAGGAGAATTATGTATGTCAGAGCAGCCAGTAGTTATCTCTGCCACCTCCTAACATAATTAGGAATGAAGCCACCACAGAAAAAACCCAAGCCATGAGATATAAACATTATCACAACGATATGCACCTATCAATCCAAATATGTCTGAAATAATTGCAGTTAATAGCAGAATATTCAAATACTTATCAATCCTTCTACTGAAACCTACTAGAGAAACTGAACAAAATATTAAAAACAATCACCAAAAAGGCACCAAAAAGCTGACACAACAGTAAAGAATGACCAGGTCAGGATCAAAGATGGAAACCTATGGATAAAAACTCAGCACCCTGGCGTGCCTGGGTGGCTCAGTTGGTTAAGTGGCTGCCTTCAGCTCAGGTCACAATCCTGGGGTCCTGGGAATGAGACTCCCTTTGGGATCCCTGCTCAATAGGGAGTCTGCTTCTCCCTCTCCCACCCACCACCCCCGCTCATGCTCACTCTCTCTAATAAATAAATAAAATCTTAAAAAACAACAACAACCCAGCACCCAAGGATACTTTTGCCTTGAAAGTTTGTTTTGCCAATCCAGATGAGGCAGCTGAGAAACTGATGGTTATTTCTAACATTGTTAAAGAGTTAAGGGAACCAAAAGGGGAATGCAAGGTTCAGAAATGGTGGGAACCATGCTAACTGCTGCCCACTATTTGAGCTGAGACCCCAAAGGACTAAACTCTAGTGAGCCAGAAATAAACAAGTCCTTGCATGTACTGATATTTACATGCAAGTCCTTGCATGTAAAGATATTTAGGTGAAAAAATAAACTCAATCCCTAAAATTTAATTAAAGTAATCCCAGACTGCTGGAGATCCCATACAATACAAGTAATGGTTGACATTACTTTGTTTGTACGGTGCAAACAAAAATCATCTCTGGAAAAAGATATTACCATGGGGCTCAGAACTTAAGCCTAGAAAGGCAGCTGAAAATTTAAGTGGAAATTTAAATGAAAGAATATGGCAGTAAGAACCAGAGAAACAAACAAAAATTCTCAGTATAAATTTTGCCCAAATGACTGGATGACTGATAAATTATGTGTGCACAAAGAACAACTGAAGGGGTCAAGGAGAAAAAGTTAGCAGAGGTCAGTATATTTACACTTGAAAAACAGAGCTGTACTACTGATGCTTTTTCAACAGCATGAATTTCTCAAGTATGCATAGTTTAGGCAACAGGAAGCTGAAGCCTTATAAGGCTGAAGTGCCAGAGAACAGAACTCAAGACCAAGGGAACACATGGAAATTAGTGGCATCTCTAGGAGCAAGAAAATCACAGGGCAAGCGTCAAAATCAGACTATAAATTTCACCCAACAATTCCCAGAAGAACATTAAAAGAAAGCAGAGTCACTAAAACATATTCATAATGTCCAGTTTTCAAGCAAAATTATATCATACACAAAGAAACAGTAAACTGTGATCCATACTCAGGAAAAAAGGGGGAGTCGATATTGATCCTGAGTATACTGAATGTTAAGGTTAACATATAAAGAATTCAAAGCAGCTTTTCTAACTGTATTACAAATATTAAAAGAAAATAAATTCAGGGACGCCTGAGTGGCTCAGTCAGTTAAGCAACTGCCTTCAGCTCAGGTTATGATCCCAGGGTCCAGGGACTGAGTCCTGCATTGGGTTCCCTGCTCAGTGGGGAGCCAGCTACCCCCTCTACCTGTTCTGCCTGCTGCTCCTCCTGCTTGTGTTCTCTCTCTGAAAAATGAATAAGGTCTTTAAAAAAATAAATAAATAAACAAAAAAAGAAAATAAATTCAAAGATTGATAGAAACCATAAAGAAAAAGTTGAAAGGTAAAATAACTGAAATAGGGGCAGCTGGGTGGCTCAGTGGGTTAAAGCCTCTGCCTTCAGCTCAGGTCATGATCCCAGGGTCCTGGGATCTGAGCCCTGCATCGGGCTCTCTTCTCTGCAGGGAGCCTGCTTCCTCCTCTCTCTCTGCCTGCCTCTCTGCCTACTTGTGATCTCTGTCAAATAAATAAATAAAATCTTAAAAAAAAACAAACTGAAAAAAAAAAACAGAAGGGGGTTTAGAAGCAGAAAAATAATCAGTGAGCTTGAAATATGGCAATAAATTACTGTCCAGAGAACAGAATAAAATGAATGAAGAAAAAATTACCAGTCTCAGAGACCAGTAGGACAATATCAGGAAGTCCAACATTAATATAACCCAGCTCAACACTTAAGTACAAGATGAAACAGAAGAGAATAAAAAAGGTTCAAAATAATGTTTGTTGAAGAAATAATAACCAAAAACATCTCAGATGATAGAAAACATTAATTCATAGATCCAAGAATCTCAACAAACCCAAGTAGGATAAATATCAAGAACCATTTCTACATACATATCATAGTCAGACTGTTAAAGGCTGAAGAGAAAACCTTGAGAGCAGCCAGGGAAAAATGGCTACATATAGGAAATAACAATGACAACACAAGTAATGGTTGACATCATCAGAAAAAAATGGGACATACGAGAGCAACACCTTCTATATCCTTAACAATTTCCTTCAAAATTAAGGTGAATTAAAAAAAGATTATTTTCAGATAAAAATACCTTTGTGAGATTTTTGACTACAGACAAAATAGTTTAAAAAAAGATGGGGGGAGGAAAGAATAAAAAGACAGCAAGAAAAGTAAGAAAAAGAACATAACAGAATAGAAAGCACATTAGATTGCACATTTATGCCCCAGTACATCAATAATCACACGAAATCTAAATAAACTTTATACTGTAAGTAAAAAATGAAGTGTTAGATCAGATTGAAAGAAAAACTGATATGGTGGATACATGAAACAATTATGAAACAAAAAGGCACAGAAAAACTTAAAGGGTGGGGGGGGGATGAACCACTCAAACACTAACTATAAGACCCGTGTAACTATATTGTTACTAATTAAGGCAGACTGCAAAGCAAAGAGAATTACTAAAGACAATGAGAAATAATGATGATAAAATGTTCAACTCATCAGAAACATTTCAGGAACAATTCTAAATTTGCAAAAATGGGCAGTAACACAAGACAGATAAATCCATAATAACAGTAGAAAATTTTAACACATCTCTAATTGAGCCAACATGCTGCAATTAAATTGGTGGGAATGTAGAAGTTTTAAACAACATGCTTAACAAAACTGACTTGACACATATATAAATACCATACCCATTTTGTACTGCAAAACACATTCTTTTCACATATACACAAAATATTTATAAAATCTGGCCAATAAATACATAAAAAGGTACAATCAGGGAAATGGGAAATAAAACACTACACATCCACTAAAATTGCTACAATTAAAGATTAACAATATAAAATGTTGGTGAAGGTGTTGGTGAAAATGAAGTGCAAAAGTGTTGATGAGATTATAAATTGTTACAAAACACTTTGGGAAGGAAGTTTTAATATTTTCTGAAATTAAACATAAATACACTCTAAAACTAGACTATTTAACTCCAAAAATTTACTAAATATAAATGTGAGCATATATGCACTAGAGACATGTACAAGGAAATACACAGCAGGATTATTCATGAAATCTAAACAGTAGAAACAATCCAAATTTCCATCACTAACAGAATGTATAAATTGTGGGCTATTCATATAATGTCCCCTATGATACAGGCACACCTCAGAGATAGCGTGGGTTCAGTTCCACACTGCCACAATACAGCAAAACTGTAATAAAAGTCAAATGAATTTTTTGGTTTCCTAGTACATATAAAAGTATGTTTACACTATACTATAGTCCATTAAGTGTACAATAGCAGTATGTCTTCTAAAAAGCATATACATTAATTTTAAAATATTTTATTGCTAAAAAATGCTAACTATTTTCTGGATTATCAGTGAGTCAATCTTTTTGCTGGTCTTGCCTCAATGTTGATGGCAGCTGACTAATTAGGGTGGTGATTCCTGAAGATTAGAGTGGTTGTGGCAATTTCTTAAAAATAAGAAAACAGGGGCGCCTGGGTGGCTCTGTGGGTTGAAGCCTCTGCTTTCGGTTCAGGTCATGATCCCAGGGTCCTGGAATCGAGCCCCGCATCGGGTTCTCTGCTCCGCAGAGAGCCTGCTTCCTCCTCTCTCTCCGTGCCTGCTTCTCTTGCCTACTTGTAATCTCTGTCAAATAAATAAAAATCTTAAAAAAAAAAAATAAGAAAACAATGAAGTTGGCCACAACTACTGACTCCTCCTTTCATGAACTATTTTGCTGTAGCATGTGATGCTGTTTGGTAACATTTTACCCAGATAAGAACTTCTTTCAAAATT
The DNA here is from genome assembly GCA_004024625.1 of Mellivora capensis. Lineage (NCBI taxonomy): Eukaryota > Metazoa > Chordata > Mammalia > Carnivora > Mustelidae > Mellivora > Mellivora capensis. The sequence goes on along the minus strand of PISX010001476.1, from coordinate 151,273 downwards.
AGAGCCAAATCCTCTCAAACCCTGATGCTGCTTTATTAATAACTAAGTGTGTATGTAATATGTATTTCCTTTGTTATCATTTCAACAGTCTTCACAGTATCACCAGGAGCAGATTCCATCTGAAGAAAGCATTTTCTTCTTCACTCATCCTATGAAGCAACTCTTCATCAGTTCAAGCTTTATCATGAGATTGCAGCCATTCAGTCACATCTTCAAGCTCCACTTCTAGTTCTCTCGTTGTTTCCACCACATCTGCAGTGACTGCCTCCACTGAAGTCCTGAACCTTCCAAGTCATCCATAAGGGTTGAATTCAACTTCTTCCAAATTCCTGTTCATGTCTTTATTTTGATCACTTCTCATGAATTAAGAATGTTTTTAATGGTATCTAGAATGGTGAATCCAGGTTTTCTTTTTTCAAGATTTTATTATTTTATTTTATTTACTTGGTCCACATCTATCAGGAGTCACTATCTACGTCAGCTACAGTCTTACAAAATGTACTTCTAAAACAACAAGGCTTGGAAGTTGAATTTACTTCCTGATCCATGGGCTGCAGAATAGATGTTGGGTTAGCCGACATGAAAACATTCACCTCACTGTACACCTTTGTCAGAGCTCTTAATGAAGTGAGAGGTAATATTTACAAGGGAATCTTTTTATCCAAGCAGCAGGTCTGAAGAGTAGACTTAAAATAGTGAAACAGTTATAAAAAGATACACTATCAACCAGGCTTTGTTATTCTATTATACAGCACAGGCAGAGCAGATTTAGCACAATCCTCGAGGGCCCTAAGATTTTTATAATGGTAAATGAGCACTGGCTTCAACGTAAAGTCACCAGCTGCATTAGCCCCCCCCCCAACAAGAGTCAGCCAGCCCTCTGAAACTTTGAAGCTAAACACTGGCTTCTCCTCTCTATGATAGTCCTATATGGCATCTTCTTCCAATATAAGGCTGCTTTGTCTACTTTGAAAATCTCTCATTTAGTGTAGCCATCTTTGTTAATTATCTGAGCTAGATATCTTCTGAAGAACTTGCTGCAGATTCTACATCATCACTTGCTGCTTTATCTTGCCCTCTTATGTCCTAAAGGTTTCTTTCCTTAAACCTTGTAAACCAAACTGCTAGCTTCAAACAGTTCTTCTGCAGCCTTCCCACCTCTCTTACCCTTCACAAAACTGAAGAGAGTTAGGGCCTATTGCTCTGGATTAGGCTATGGCTTAAGGGAATGTTGTGCCTGGTTTGATCCATCCAGACCACTGACACGTTCTCCACATCAGCAATTAGGCTGTTTCACTTTCTCATCATTCATGTGTTCACTAGTGTAGCACTTATAATTTCCTACAAGAACTTTTCCTTTGCACTCATACCTCGACTAACTGGTGCAGGAGGCTTACCCTCTGGCCTTATCTCAGCCTTTGACATGCTTTCCTTACCAAGCTTAATCATTTCTAGCTTCTGATTTCAAGTGAGAGACGCACAACTCTTCTTTTCACTTAAAAACTTAGAAGCCATTATAGGGTTATTAATTGGCTTAATTTCAACACTGTCTCTCAGGGAATAGGGAGGCCCAAATCAAAGGAGAGAGACAGGGAAACAGCCAGTCAATGGAGGAGTCAGAACACACAACACATTTACTAAGTTTGCCATCTCTTATGGCTGTGGTTTGTGGCACACCAAAACAATTACAATAGTAGCATCAACAATCACTGATCACAGATCATCATCAGAAATAAAAAATTTGAAATGTCGCAAGAATTACCAAACTGTGACAAAAGGACATCAAGTGAGCAAATGCTGTTGGAAAAATGGCACCAATGGACTTGCTAGATACAGGGTTGCCACAAACCTTAAATTTGTAAAACAAAACAAAACAAAAAACACCATTTCCAAAGCTCAACAAAATGAAGTGCAATAAAATGAGGTATGCCTGCACAGCCATGAAATTGAATGAACTATACTTACACGCAAAAATAGACATGAATCTCACAAACAATGCTGGAAAAGCCAAGATCCATTTTATAAATTTCATTAATAGGAAAAAATATATAGTTCAGAAAGTAGCAAAAATATAAAACAAAAAGGTGGCTACCATAAAAGGTTTGATGGTTGTCTCCCAAGGACAGAGGTGGAGGTCTGATTGGAAGGGAAAAGAATGGAGGAACTGCCAATGTTTTAATTCTAGGGTTGGTTAAGAGGTACACACTTTTGAACTCTGAAGTTTTATATTTCTTACCATGCATTATTCTGGTATTTTTTCCACATTAAAAACATTTCAAAATTTAAAATACAGACATTTAAGGTTTTAAATTTTCCCCTAAGCACTGGCATTACCTTATAGTATTTTGTTTTTATTTTAATTAAAATTACACAAATGCATATTTTAAGAATCAAACAAAGCTTATATGAAAACTAGCACTACCCACCACCTCTTCTCTAACCATCCCTCCCCCACCTGATTTCTAAACAATTTGGTTGTACTGGTTTTTCATTTTGGATCTAACTGCCTCCTATAAGAGAATGAAGTAACTCTCTAGAATTAATCTATATTTTCTATAATCTCCTCAAACCCCTACATGAGGATGGCTAGCTGACTTTATCACAGAAGTGTAAAAGCAATTCACTGGGGGGGAAAAAGTCTTCAACAACTGGTGCTGGAGCAACTGAATATACAGAGAGGAAAAAAAAAAATTTAAATCTCACACTCTATACCAATATTAATTTAAAATGCATTATAGATTTAAATGTTAAATGTAAAACTATTAATCCTGTAGAAGATAGAAATCATCAGTATCTAGACCTAGAAAAGGAATTCTTAGAAATAACACCAAAAGTATCATCCATAAAAGAAAAAAATAAACTGGACTTCATCAAAGCAAAATCTTTTATTTACTCTGTGAAAGATCCTGTTAAAAGGATTAAAAAACAAGTGACAGAGTTGGAGAAAATGTAAACTAGATAACAAGACTCTAAAACAGAACTCTTGAAACTCAAGAGTAAGACTAGCAAAAATGTCAAAATAAGGACATTTGAAAATCATCACCTTCATTAAATCAACAAGAACAATGGCAAAAAAAAGAGCCAACATTTTCTAAATGAGAAATTAACCAAAGTCTTGCCGCAACCTGGGGAGAACTTATTCAAGAAAGATGGTTAAATCTTTTAAGACCTGCAAACTTTGTAGCATTTTATTTTGTCCTATTCCCATCCTGCCACTGCAGCTCTATAGCAGCTTTCAAACTCAACAGTCCACAAACCTGGTAAAAACTAATAGCCTGGCAGCTATATGGGGGAAAGGGGAAGGCAGAAGATGATGAGATCACCTCTACTACATTCCCAGAGGACTGTCATTATTTGACATGTTTGGTGGTTTCTTGGAAGACCCCACTCCTGAAGTTATCTTAATTTGACCTCAGAGCTCACCCAATGCAAAAATAAAACAAAGCAAAACTTTTCCCCAAGGGTGTTTGTCAAAAAACTATCAGAGGCAATTTTTTTCATATTACAGCTGACCGAGGCAGTAGATAAGAGCTGAGACAAATAACAGGCTAACCAAAGAGCTTAAAAAGAAAAATCAAGCATTAAGAAAAGCTGCAATACATTCCTGAGCATCTAGATGGTCACATGTAAGCACAGGGATGTGCACAGGCTCAGGAAAGGCCTGAGAAGGCCCTAAGCACTCACCTCTGGCTAACCAAAGGCTTTGTACAAGCAGTAAGTGAAGAGGAAGACAAAGTTATAAAATTCCGTTCTGAACGTTGAGACTGGGAGATTTCAGGCATTTAAGGATATCTCTGTCGAATTATTAGACCACTAAGCTAACTGAATAGAAACTTTAGTGGCCACCCATGATAAAGAAAACAGATTTGACAGAATTCATTTTTTAAAAATCTGTTTATTAGTTCAATAAACAAACAACAAACAGTAACAACAACAAGCACTGAGAAGGGGAGAATCTGATTATCAAAGGTGCCACATTATTTAAAATGAAGTTTTCAACAAAAAAATGGTAAGACATAAATATGAGAAAGAATGGCTCATACACATGGGAAAACAAACAAAAAGCAGTCAACAGAAAGTGTCTGAGAAAACAGACATTAGACTTACTAGCCAATAGTCACAAATCACTTATTTAAAACATGTTCAGAGAACTAAAGGAAATCTAACAAACTAAAGTAAAGAATGAGATGGATGTCCCACAAACAGAAAACAGAGAGAAAGAAATCATGAAAAAGAATGAAACAGAACTAGACTTGGAAAGCAAAAAAATGTAAATAAAATTTAAAATTCACTGTAAGTTTTCAGCAGCCGATATGAGCAGGCAGAAGAAAGATTCAGTGCATCTGAAGATCGAGATTATCTACTCTGAAAACAAATGAAGAAGGAAAAAAAAAAAGAGGAGTTTAAGATACCTGAGGACACCATTAAACATGCCAACATACATATAATAGGAGTCTCAGAAATAGAGGGAAAAGGGCAGAAAAATAGCTCAATAAATGATCACTGAAAATTTCCCTAAATGTAATGACAAATATTACTCTAACATCCAAAAAGCTTGAGGAACTAATATAAACTCAAAAACCAGAGAATCAAGAATGGTAAAGGAAGCCAATAAATAAGTGACCCGTCACATATAGAGATCCTCCATAAAATTGATAGTTAATTTCTCATCAGAAACCATGGAAGCCAAAAGGCAATAGGAAGACAGATTCAAAGCACTGAAAAAAATAATACTGTCAACCAAGAATTCTTTACTAAAATGAAAGTGAAGTAAGACATTCACAGATAAGCAAAAATTGACAGAACTGGTTGCCACAAGACCTGCTACACAACAAATACTAAAGGATTAAATGAAAGGACACTAGATAGTAACTTGAATCTACCTGAAGAATAAAGAGCACAGGGAAGGTAACTGAGTAGGTAAATATGTAAGACAATATAATTTTTAATTTTGTAACTTTTTTCTTCAGACTTAAAAGACATATGGAGACATCATTTGCATGACAAAATAGCACAAAAGAAAGAGAAGAAATGGAGTTATACAAGAGCAAAATTATTATATATTATTGAAATTGATATTAATCTGAACTAAATTGAAGTTATTAACTGCAATTCCCAGGACAATCACAATGAAAAAAATATATAGTGAACAAAACGGATTTAAATGGTACTAGAAAACAATCTATTTAGTACAAAGGAAGGCAATGGTAAAGGAATAAAAGAGCAACAGAAAAAAAATCTTAAGACACAGAAAACAACAAAATAGCAGACATAAATTCTCCCTTATCAGTAACTACATTAAATGCAAATTAATTGGGCATTCCAATTCAAAACCAGTGACTGACAAAATGGGTAAAAAAACACAATCCAATTAGATGTTATCTAAAAGAGATACACACACATACAAAAAATAATAAAAGAGACAGACTGTAGTTCAAAGACACTTTAGATTCGAAAAAAGCTGAAAGTAAAAGGACAGAAAGAGATATACCAAGAAATCTGTAACCAAAAGAAAGCTAGAGTAGCTATACTCTCATCAGACACAATAGATATTAAGGAAAAAATGTTACTGGAAACAGAGAAGGACATTTTATAAAATAAAAGGATTATCAAAATTATTTATCAACTATAAACATATATGCTCCTAACAATAAAGACTCAAAACACATGAAACTGCAACATATAAAATTGAAATTAATAATAGACAACAGATAAAAACAAGTAACAATAGGGGCGCCTGGGTGGCTCAGTGGGTTAAAGCCTCTGCCTTCGGCTCAGGTCATGATCCCAGGGTCCTGGGATCGAGCCCCGCATCAGGCTCCCTGCTTAGCAAAGAGCCTGCTTCTCTCTCCCCCTCTGCCTGCTGCTCTGCTTAGTTGTGCCCTCTGTCAAATAAATAAATAAAATCTTTAAAAAACAAAAACAAAAACAAAAAAAAACCCACAAGGAAACAAGACTATCACTATAAACTAACTAGACTTGACATACATCTACAGAATATTCCACTCAAAACAACAGAACACTTTCTTCTCAAGTGTACATGGAACATTCTCCAATACAGACCATATATTAGGCCATAATACAAGTTTCAAAAATTTTAAGCGAATAAAATCATACAAATTATGTGCTCCGAACACAATGGAATCAAATTGGAGAGCAGTTACAGAAGAAATATGGGAAACTAATATGTGGAAATTAAGCAACAAACTAAATAACCAATAGATCAAAGAAATCACGCAGGAAAATTATAAAATCTGTTAAAGTCAAACAAAAGCACAACATGCCAAAATGTAAATGAAGAGAGCAGTGTTTAAAGGGAAATTTTTAACTATATATGCCTACATCAAAAAAGATCTCAATTCAATAACCTAACCTTTGACCTTAAAAAAACAGAAGAGAAAACTAAACCCAAAAGAGGCAGATGAAGAAAATAATAAAGATTACAGCTTAAATGAATGAAACTGAGAACAGAAAATACAGATCAATAAAAGTTGGTTCCTTGAAAGTGTCAATGAAATTTACAAACCTTCATCTAGGCTGGCCAAGAAAAAAAAGACAAATTATTACAATCAAGAATGATAAAAGGATCAATACTACTGGTGTTATAATAAGAAATGAAAAGGATTATATGGGAACACTAGGAACAACTGTATAGCAACAAATTAAATAACCCAGAAAAAACGGACAAATTTCTAGAGAAAACTACTGAAACTGAATCAAGAGGAGGCAGAAAATCTAAACAGACCTATGCCAAATAAAAGAGATTAAGTAATGAAAAAACTTACCAAAAATAAAACAGGATTAGATGGATTCTCTGGTGTAATCTACCTTTAAACCAAAGTTTAGAGAATTGACACCAATCCTTCTCAAACCTTCCCCAAAATAGAACAGGAAGGAACATTTCCTAATTCATTTTAGTAAGTCATTATTACCTTCATACCAAAACCAAGACATCACAGGAAAACTACAGATAAATGTTCCCTTTGAATAAAATCACAAAAATCCCCTCTATTTCGTGTGTGCTCGCATACATGTCTTTCTAAAGACCTACCATCTAGATCCTCTTTTCTTCTTGTCCCAATCTGAACTCATCATTTTTCAGAACTGCTGCACAGCCTACCCTCCCTGGATCTCACTTCACCATCATTTTAGGTATGTATTCTCTTTACTTCTCTCCTATGCTAAATTCTATTTCCTGGAGAATTCCTCTTTTTTACTTAACTCATCATTTGATAAAGTCCATGTCCTCTAGTAACTTCCTGAGATACAGTGCAGTTGGAGGAAATATTCCAACGACCTCTTATGTTTCATAATTTTAGCCTACTCCCACACTTGACAGCTTGGCAAGGTACAGAATTAGTAGTTTGGATACACCTTTCCTTCAAGAGGTGTTTTTTGTTGTTTTTTTTAAGATTTTATTTATTTATTTGACAGACAAGTAGGCACAGACAGAGAGAGGAGGAAGCAGGCTCCCTGCCGAGTGGAGAGCCCGATGCGGGGCTCGATCCCAGGACCCTGGGATCATGACCTGAACTGAAGGCAGAGGCTTTAACCCACTGAACCACCCAGGCGCCCCACTTCAAGAGTTTTGAAGGCATTATTCCATTAACGATTCCTTTCCATTGTTACTGATTCCTAATCTCCTTTATATGCTCCATATGGGAAAGCTATTGGGATCTTGCTTTTATTTCTGGTGTCTGAAATTTCATTATGATGTACTTTGATATGTTGTTTTTCGATCACTATGCTGACCATTCTGTAAGACCTTTCAATGTGAAAACCCAAGTTTTTTGTTCAATTATTATTAATTTCCTCCACACATTTTCTTCCACCCTGTAATTCTTACCTTTCATATGTTGAATTGGCAAGTATCCTCTAATTTCCTTTTTACATCTCTTTTTGTCCTGCTTTCTGGAAGATTTCCTCAATTTTATCTTCCAACCTTCTACAAGAATTTTATATTCTAAACTTCTAACTCTTTTATTAAGTATCTCATATTCTTTATTTCCAATCCTATTATTTCATATTCTAAATGTCTAAGAGCTTTTGTTTTCTGAGGGTTGCCTGATAGCAAGCTTCCTTTCTTGTTTCAAAGATATAATTACTTTACTTCCAAACATATTTCAGTAACTTTTTTTTTTTTTTTTGGAACTGCTGTTTCTATCTCATCTTTCATACTGGGGTTATCCTCAAATGTTTAATGATCCATAATGTCACATCTTAAAATGAAACATATAAAAGCTGTCTGGAAATTGTGTTAATGGGTAGGTGTTATTGCAGGATGATCAATCTGGGCCATTTCCCTGGGTGGATCCACAACTGCTACTATCTGGTGGTCTTTTCCCCTGATCATTAGTTTCTGTAACAGGATTAATCTTCCAATCTCACATCCGGGGTTATGAGCTTGACACCCAGTATTCTCAGAACTAACAGAGGAAAAGAGGCTGGGGATGATTCCTGATTCAACATGTAGATTTCTAAGTAATTCTGTTATTTTCAGTAGAATACCCTTAACCCAAGCTGTGTGTAGAGTTCTCAAATACAGAAATTCTCTTTGAATATCAGAGAAGAAACCTGAAGGTAAGAAACCCTTTCATAGTACCACAAGTATTGTTTACTTGTTATTATATGCCTTGGGGCAATTCTTTCAAAGTACCTGAAGCCACCAAATTTCAATCCCAGTGTCTACAGTACCAATTCTAGGCGCTCCCACCCCGACTAATGGCAGAAAATTCGGTTTTCTCAAATCTACAAAATTAGTTACCACTTGCTGCTTTCAAGCTTCCAAAATTTTACTTCTGTTAGCTTTCCTGTTTCCTTTGTCCTTGACACCCATTGCCTTTTTAAGAAAACTGCTATTATAATTCTATTAGGGATTTGATAGATAGCAAAGTAAAGTGTTTTAATGCATCATGCTTAAATGAATATTAATCTCATCTGTTTTTTCATTTCAGGTACTCATTCTTGTTAACCTCTAATCAGTATTAAATTTAAGCTTAAATCCCAATCGGACACAGTTTTCATCATCCAAGTAGTTAACAATCATCTAGTTTTATTACTTTAGTCAGAAAACATTGGCCTATACAATTCAATTTCTCTAATTTAAAACCTTAGATTCTCTTTGAAGGCCAAGACACAATTTTTTTTAAAAATTCACAGGAATTTGAAAAGAATGCTTTTTTCTCTATTTGAAATAAAGTTTGACATACATCTAGTAAATAAAACATGCTGCTACTCAAATCTTCATAGCCTTAGTTTTTGTTTATTCTTCTATTAAATTCTGAGAGATAAAGTTGCTCTTACTAATTTCTCTAAAGCAAGGCTACTTACACTATACTTTACATTTCACATTACACTATATTTTACATTTATATATATATATATTTACATTTATATATATATATTTACATTTATATATAAATATATATATATATATATATATATATTTACATTTCAATGCTGTTTATCACACAAAAGTTCAAGCCTGATAGTGTTTAGTTGCTCTAATTTATTAAAAAGTTTTACCCTAGGTTTTTTTCCTTCACTTGAATTGATGAACTTGGTAAGTTTTCGTATTTTTGCCATTCCTTTATTTTTAAGGTTTCTGTTATTATGTCTTAGATAAAACTCAAAACCACACACCAAGAATGTGTAATCCAGTGTGTAAAGGCAGGGAGTAAGGAGGACCAATTCCTGTTATGTGAAGAAAAAGCTGTTGGAACGGTATCAGGTAACGAAACTTAACAGAAAGGTGGTGAATAAGTCTTGGAAAATAAGATGAGCCAGGAGGAAGTTAGACAAGGAATATCACACTAAAGGACACCTATGTAGGATGCCATTTGTATCACTCTAAATGGCACTGCCATCATTATGGCATTCAATGACCTAGCACAAGATTTTTGCTTCCCTCACAGCCACTGGAAATTATCTCTGTCTCCTCCACCTCTTTCCTGTATGAACTTTTCAATGGGACCCATGTGTATGGAATAGTCTATTTTGTTTTCTAGTCCCTCTCAAACTGCGGCCTCTCCTCATGCACATGGTGATTTTTCGTTGCTTTTCAGCTTATATAGACCCAAAGAGCACAAAAAGGTGGGGATGGATCTATTTCCAAGATGTTTACAGGCAAACAGGGAAGAGGAAAAGAGGTCCAGGGAAGAACTTTCAGGGAAGCTTCCTATTCCCATACCAATAGTTCATCAGGCTAATCAGAGAGTAGACAGTTCTGCTGTCATCCCTTCTCACCCATACTATTTATACCAAAATGCCAAACTTCAGAGTGATGGATGAAATCTCTATTTCCAGTGACAGTAGGGAACAGCCTATTCTCTTCTGCTTTAACTGCTATCTCAACAGGTAACTTGGACACAGTCAAATGTACCTCCCTATTTTGCCATGTTGCCAGAAAACTCTTTACTAACTGAAATTAACCCCATATTAGCCGTGAGAATGGTTAAAATGTAAACTTGTTAAAGTAAGACTAATATACTATCTTATATTCCTAGACTCAACTTCCAAATTCTGTTCTATTTACTAACTCTAAAAAGCACAGAAAACAATTTTTAACTGTACTACTTGTATAAATTTTTCATATTTTTCTAGTTCTTCTGTTTTAAGGGGCACCTGGTTAGTGCAGTCTGTTAAGCATCCAACTCTTGGTTTTGGATCACATCGTGATCTCATGGTCGTGGGAACGAGCCCCCCATCAGGCTCGGAGCTCATCGCAGAGTCTGCTTGAGACACTCCTTCTCTGCCCCTTCCCACAGCGCTCTCGTTCTCTCTCAAATAAATAGCTCTTTTAAAAAAAATTCTTGTTTTAAAAATAATCTTACTCATTCTAAGACATGGTATACATTCAAGAACTCTTAAATAAAGACAAACAACTTAGATCTTAAATATCAAAAAATACTATTGCTCCAAAGGAACTATAGGGAACTTCCCCCCAATAAAAGCAGTGTATTCTCAACTATCCTAAAATTTTAAAATAAGCATTTTAAAAAACAAATTTAACACTGAAAGTCCAGACTACTAATTTTTATTATCTGTTTCCCCAACTCCCATACCAATTAAATTGTTTCTTAAACCATGGCTAAAATGTACTATTATAACTCAAAATACAACATAACAATTACAAGCTCTTCTTACTATTCATCTCAAGTATTTTTTTAGTTCAAAGTATGAGCAATTAAGAAAATACCACTATAGTATAACTTTTTTACTTAGTTTTCATATCAAACTTAAAAGCTCATCAGTTTTTTTTAATAGAACAAGGCAGATATATCCTAATTAGTGTTAATAATTTATTTGTAAATTGTGTCCAAGTAAATTTATTTTCAGTATCTGGAGATAATAAAACAGTTCCATTCTAATTTTAACTTTGTATGCAAACTTAAGAGCCACACATTTCACCTGCCTGATTTTAAAACTATCCATCCTTACTCTTAAAATATCCTCCCTTTTATTATATCCTCCTTATTATATTAGAGATAATAACCTCTAACTGGCCTTCTTCACTTCAATCTTTGCTCTCAATTATGTTATATCTGGCTGCTAATCTTTTTTTTTTCTTCATTTATTTCTGTTTAGTGGACTCAGTTGAATTCCTTATTTCTAATTTCTAATCCGAATTTCTTTAGATTCCTCCAGCTCAGGCCACAATCTTATCAAATTTATTCTTCATTACATTCATTTAAAATAGATTCTACTTTGAGTAAGGAAAATGCTTGCATTCCACAATTCCCATCTCTGTGCTTTTTAACATGCTTTTCTCCTTAGTTGATATTCTCTTCCCTTTCCACGAATCTATTCATTCATACCACTTCTTCAAAACCTAGATTATGAAAACATTCTTGCCAAGAAGCTTAATTAATCCAATCTTATCTGATACCACTCATTTTATTTTGTGTCAACTCAATATTTCAAATGTTTCATTATTAAGTACTCCTCAAGTTGTGTCTTAGTTCATGAGCTCTTTAGAGTAGGAACCATATCCTTTGCTCTATTATTAGAACATTCTTACCCCCAGCAAAATACTATGTGAATTCTATATATAACTAACCCAGTGAAAACAAGCAAAGGATGAAGATACAACCATACAAATAAGGTTTTTCTGCACACAAAAAAATCCAATCTCCCAAAACAACATTCAAATATAACATCCACTTTTGTCAAAACAACACAAAAACATAGAACACACCCTTAAATGTGTTTTTTCTTCCCATAGAAATCAGCTCTTAAGGTTATTAATTAGTAACATTCTAACTGTTTTGTTTGTGGTTTTCCAAATCTTACACAAGAGGTACTACATAAAGTCTTAATATTTTGTAGATAATAACCATATGTTTTCAAGGTCTAATCTAACCAATTTGCTTTAGCCTTCTATACTTCACAAAAAATAAAACCTATATAAGTTGACAGATGAGGTTTTATTTCTTCAAGACAACTATTAAAGTTTTTAGAGCAAGAGTATAATTAAGCCAAGTTATACATTTTAAAAAACCAAAACTTTGTATTTTCATTCATAAATTCAAAAGCATTCATAATCCAAACGTTAATGAGGAAGTATTTTCATGTCCACTTATGCACAATTTATAAAACATATCTATTCCTCAAAACGAGGCATACTAGAATGTAAAGATACATATTTTCCTTATTATGTACTTCTTACAACTTTATTATAATACATATTTCAGAAATAAAAATCCTTCTCCCAAAAGCACCAATTGTTACACTAGTAAACAATCCTTCCCCTGCTCAGTATTTATGAAACACAATGTTGTAACCATTAATTCATTTGAAAAATAAAAAAAAAATTTCATTTGAAAAATAAATAAAAATTTATTCAAAAATTCATTTGAATAAAACTGATTCAAGTGCTACAAATAAAAATCAAGATCAGAAATTCCATTTCAGTTCTCGTTTTATAAAGTGTACCTCATCGATTTTAACCAAATTTTTGTGCAGCTGTCCTTAAGGTAATATTTTAGCTCTTCACACATAAATGTCAAAATCTTTCAGGTTGAGAATGGATACTAACTGAGCTGTGAACAGAAGTATACCAATTTATTCTTATCCCTACAATCACAATCAGAAATACTGAAATACCTTATAAAGTAACCTGCAATGCTTGAAAGCTAACTCACATAATGCTTAGAAGCTACTATTAAAGAGGTTCCAAAAGGCCTCTATATAAGGAGGCAAACCAAGACCTCCTCTACCTACTTCTTGGCTATATGCCTAGAGGACACTGTAATAAAAATAAGCCGGATAACTATGCTATCTGAAGAAGCAATTCAAATCTCTGCATTCTAAACAAATTTTCTCATCACAAAACTTCTAAAGGGTCAAAATTAATGAAAACTAAGAAATACCTCTCTGATTTTTGGCATACTCCACACTGGGGGAAAAAAACCAAAACACTAGAAGAGCCATGGAACCAATTACTTACCAGCACATTACCTCCAAATTCACTTAATGCCAAACAAGGACAGAAAAGAAAGAGATTCAAGCCATCAATTCTCACTACCCTTGGAAAGGAGGACAAATATGCCATAAACAAGTTCAAAAATAAGCCAAACTTATTCATGGTGCTAGAGACCAAAATAGTTACTTCTGGAGGGGGTATTAATAGGAGGGGGCATAAGGCACCTTTCTCAGTGTTCTGTATATGGATCTGAGTAGAAGTTATGTGTACTTACATGTAAAACTTCACTGAGCCGTATTCTTAAGATTTGTGCACTTTACTGTATTTAAACTATATCTAAATAAAATATATAGGGGTGGCTTAGTTGGTTAAGCATCTGACTCTTGATTTCAGCTCAAGTCATTATCTTTGAGTCGTGAGATGGAGCCCCATTTTGGGCTCTGCACTCAGCAGGGAGTCTGCTTGAGATTCTCAACCTCTCCCTCTGCTCCTCCCCTCTGCTCTCTCTCAAATAACTTAATACATCTTTAAAAATAAAAAAAACATTTAAAAGTAACTTACCAATAATGGTCAAATCTAAAAACCTTTTCTCAAATCTCATCCGTGTTGATCATTCTCCATCATATTGCTAATCACAGATCACTAATATACCCTAAGCACAACTCTTTCCCTTAGGAGACCTATGAGGCTTTGTTAGTATTCTTCCAGCATTTTTCTTGCTCTGCCTCATATTAATTCACTTAAATATTAATTCAATATTCATTAAATGCTCATGTGTACAAGACATGATTAAGCACCCTCTAACATATATTTTACATATATATCCTCCATATAAAACAAATTCCCTAGATTCAAGCCACTCTATTACCTGATTTCAAATTATATCTCCTACTTTAATTCCCATCACTACACATTTGTTCGCCAGCATACTCTTTTCTTAGCTATTCTTTAAGGCTCAGTTCAATTTCTACTTTATCCTTTCTCCATATTTGTACAGAACTTACTATCGTTTCCCCATTCTTGTACAGAACTTAATACCTATATCTGCAATGTCCAATATGAAAGCCATGTCACTACTAAGTACCTGAAGTTTAGCTAATCTGAATTGAGATGTGCTTTAAGTGTGGAACACACACTTTTGATTTTGAAGACTTGGCATGGGGAAAAAAAAAAAAGAATGCAAAATAACTCAATTGTATTTATATATTAAAAAAATGTTTTAAATATACGGGGTTAAACAAACATCAATAAAATTAATTTTATCTATTTCTTTTTATTTTTTAACAAAGCTATAGAAGATTTTAAATTACATTTGTGGCTCAACATATTTCTATCAGGGGGTGCTGCCCTATACAATCTATTTATAAAAGGCCCACAACTTTTTTTTAATACATGCCATCCACCCAATGAGAGTATAAGAATTCAATATTTTTTCCCTTATATAGTGATTTTTTTTAAAGATTTTTTTATTTATTTGACACAGAGAGGGACATGAGAAAAGGAACACAAGCAGGGGGAAAGGGAGAGGGAGAAGCAGGCTCCCTGCTGAGCAAGGAGCTCAATGCGGGGCTCTAGCCCAAGACCCTGGGATCATAACCTGAGCAGAAGACAGACGTTTAATGACTGAGCCACCCAGGCGCCCTATAGTGATTATTACATTAGGAATTACGGATAGTAACTAAATAGAATTAAGTGTCTGTTTAATTTTAATATCACTTTTAAAACATAACAAGGAAGCTCATGGCATTTCAAAATATAAAATTATTTAAAAAGTTGTTCTCTAACGCTATAAACTGAAAATTCATCTACATTTTATGTATCTCCAATTTTGAGTTAAATGTCTCATCAGATAGTATTATTAAACCTGTAGCTTTTCTAATATCAGAAAGTATTAGTTCTGATTAACCTACATTATTTTTCTTCTTGGTCACTCAGTAAAGAAAAAGGCAGCTTCTACTTTGACCAATATCACTGTACCAATATCCAGTAGCCAAGACAAAGAGCCTTTATATGGTAGTATGAATAAACAATGTGGGCAATAAGATACCGCTTGAAATAAGGGTAGGCAGAAAAATGCTTTTATAATGTTTTATAAGTAGGAAATAAAACTTACAATTGTAATAAAAGTATTGTTAAAGTATAGATAGAAAGGAGAGGAAGGCAGAATAGAATTTATCTATAGAAGCAAGCTATGCCTATGTTCAAAGTTGGCTGCTGGACTATTTACTATCTATGTGACATGAGTCTGAATTTGTTTCCTTGCATATAAAATGGGAATATATGTATGTATCAAGCATCATTATAAGGGATACATAGATGTTTAATTAATGTCAGTCTCATATCCCTTTCCTTTAATAACTATATAATGGTGAAAAGATTATGGGTGACATTTCCCCCCTTCATTTTCCAAACTGCTGAAAGTATTTTTAAGCATATATGAAACTTCTAATTTTTCAGACTCACACCCCTCTGCATGTGAATTTACAATTAATTTTACTAGCTTCCTTTCACAATTTTTTTAAAAAGCTTAAGACTTGTCTGGCAGTGAGAGAAGTACATGGTAGAAGAAAAATTAAAGACAGAAGTAAGTTTAAGATTCTATCAACAGAAACAAATACAAAACAAAGTATAGAGAAGAAAACAGCAAAAGGAAATGCTGTTTGAGGAAATTCCCCTGACTCAGACTAAGCATTGAAAAGATCAACATGCCTCTCCTCTCCTCAATCTAGCTGCTGTTGAAGCTTCTCTTCTCTCCTATCTGGAGTTTATATGTTATTACGTACAAATACACAAAACCACTCACCTTCTCCTCTCTACTAATGATAACCACCATTCTCATGGTCAAAATTTTAAAGGAGAGTAAAGAAATTTAGGATGTTTTAACAAAGATAAACCAACACATTGGTTGGGAAATAACTACTAAAATGTACTCATTCTCAAGTGCCTTTATTCATCAGTTGACAGTAACAAAAGCGAATGTGTTCCTGAAATACTGAACCTGTTTAAAAGATTTTGCTGCTGGAACTGGAGAAGGCAAACTTTGGTGCCTGCCTCTGACTTCCTCACAACCTTACCTTTATAGACATGGGTCTAAAAAAGGAAAAGCAGCAAAAGTATAGAATTCCAAATCATGTGCAGATGAAAATATCAAGTTACGGGGCACCTGGGTGGCTCAGTGGGTTAAGCCTCTACCTTCGGCTCAGGTCATGATCTCAGGGTCCTGGGATGAAGCCCTGCATCGGCCTCTCTGCTCAGTGGGGAGCCGGCTTCCCTCTCTCTCTATGCCTGCCTCTCTGCCTACTTGTGATCTCTGTCTGTCAAATAAAAATCTTAAAAAAAAAAAAAAAAAAAAAAAGAAAATATCAAGTTACAAAAAAAAAATTAAACAATGGTAATCATAATAACTATTATTATAATAGGTTAACATTTGTGTATTCATTGTATACCAGAAAGCTAAGGACTTTACGAGAATTATGCAATGTAAACCTTAAGCTTCTATGAAGATGATATTACTGTTAAATCCTCTTGCTTAGTGCTCACACAGCTAGATTTTTTTTTTTAAGTTGTCTCTATGCCCAATGTAGGGAGTGGGGCCTAAACTCACAACCTGACTCAAGACTCTCATACTCCACTGACTGAGCCAGCCAGGCACCCCCACACAACTAGATTTACTTCAAGGCTTACACTTTTAAACCTTATCTAATCCTGCCTCTTTATTCATATACAATTATAAATGCAACTATGATTTCTTGTGTGTGTGTGTATGTGTACATATACACACGTGTGTGTGTGTGTGTGTGTGTGTTATTCAGTAAATCAATAGTAAGCAGCAGGAAATTAATTCCCACTTTGGCAATGTTTTATCCACCTTCACAAACCATTCAACAATTGGCAATCATTCCCTCCCCAATAAATGCTGTTTTGAAAATAAAAGTTACATTTAACATCTTTCTCAAGAAACTGATGAAGAAGATTTGCATTAAGCTTTCTAGTAAAAGGATAAATGCCATGAAAGAAAAGGATAAAAATGTTAATCTCTTATAAAAGGTAGACAAAAAAAACCTGATATAATACAGATATCTATGCTTTGTATTTTAATCCTAACACTTTATTAGGATTTTAAATTATCCATTTGGTTCCTAACATATTTACATTTCTGGACTTTTTACAAAGTCTTTTAAAAATTTTTAAAGGCTATATACTCAAATTCAATGAATGATACACATACTAAAAGGCTTATTATCTAAAAATCGTATTTATCATTCTAACCAACTTCAACTGTACCACAATCTACACTAATAGAATTAAATTGCAAGGAACAAATGACTCATCTATACTTTTTACAAAGTTACTCACAAGATCACAGTTCGAAGAATCCCAAATGAAATGGGAAGGCTATAGCTTGCAAACAGAAGAGGTAAAGCAAACATTAGTAGAGGGAGAGTATAAAGGTAGTATCTTAGAAACACTGATCTTAACCCAGCCTCACTTTCCTCCATTTGGAAGTGTGCGCTGCTGCTTCTGTCCTGGCATGCTTCTTTTCTTCTCCCTGAAATCCTCTGCTTTTCTCCTCCTGGAAAGTTATCTCACAGGACTTTCTGTTTTCCACGCTAACATCTCTCAATTGTCAAAGGATGTCCTATCTTGAATTTAAAAGAACAAAAACATAGTAACTCCTCATAATCACGTAAGAGTTCCTAGTAAATTCAAAGAGGATAGTAACTCCACAATTCAAATTTGGCAGATTTTAGAAAAAACTTAACAGTAGAGCAACTAAGACCCTAAAGATGAGAAAATACCTTTTTCATGGAGACCCCCATCTTCCTGAAGAAAGACTATGAATTGAATTTGCTGTTCTACCTTCTAGGTCTCCAATGATCTTTGTATTTGTTTTTAAGAGAAGACAGAAATACTTCAGCCAACCAGCAGGGTGAGCTAGTGGTAGAATCAGATTGATTACTGTCAAAATTTCTGAAAATTCAAAGATGTAAATGGTTTATAATATTAAAAGCAATGATATCCCTCTAATAAACCTGAATTAAAAGACAATACTTCTAGATTGTCTAGATGACTGCTTTAGTCATTGCTACCTTATAACTTTGTAAATATTTACAAATTCCATCTATAAAATAGTCTCTATAGGGATTAATGATATTAATGTAAAAAGTTAGAACTCATTTGAACACCTATCCAAAATATAGTAGCCATCCTTTATTCTCATGTTTTACTGTATAGGGTTATCAATTAAAAAGTCAAAAACACTTTTTTAAAAAGAATGTTCTAAAAATTAAGAATTGTTAATTCATCATACCTATTTCTGAATTCAGTGCAAACCTCTGCCTTAAGATTGCCTGAAAAGCAATCATGAGAAAAGTATTCCTACAAGAATAAGATCCATTATTTTCCTTTGGAATCATACCCTGAGAAGAATCTAAGTAAGTAACCCTAACACTAACTGTCTATCTCCGACAAACCTCATCTTTTCTATCAATTTCTCTAAATTGCAGGTATCCCCACCACTTCCAGTGACTGTCCTTGACTCTCTTTTCTTGTCCTGCCACCCAGTACAGTCTCAATTCAACCATACCAAAACTCTCCCTCTTATAACGAGTAACAAACTAAAACTGCAAAATGTTTAAGGTTTGCAGGTAACAGACTCACTCTGTAATTACAAATCATCTGAGAGTAATCCTAATTATCATAAGACTAAAATGCAAGTAAATCCACTCACACGGTGTTGAAAATAAAGCAATAGCTTACCAACTTTCTTCAAAAATTAGTAATTTAAACGCACTTTAAATAACCCATAAAAGCTTTAAAACCTCAATACACTTTAACAAGTTTTTGTTATATTTGATAAAGAAATTAAAGAACTGTGAGATCCTACCATATATGACTTTGCTACTTGTTGAATTTCCTAATAGATCTTACAGATCTATTCGGTGGTTGTAGTAATCTTAACAAGTTGTTTTTAACAAGAGCTAATCTAAGTGGCACGTCCATTTACCCAAAAAAAAAAAAATCTATTACAAAATGAAGGCGCTACATCATTATTTTTGGCATCTCATTTCTTATGTAATAACTGGTAGTAATGGCAGTTATTTCAAACTTTCCAAGAAGTTCATCAAGCTGTTTGTTTCTTTAAATTTTTTGGGTCAAGACTGCTTTTTGAAAAACTCAAAATTCAAAAGCAATACTGCTCCAAAATTAACCTGAAATGTCTGTATTTGGTATCTGGAATTATTTCACTGAAAGTCACTTTAAAAACTACATCACCATATCATGTTAAATAACAGTTTTTAACTTATTGTCATAGAAGTTCTCATTAAAATAATAGTATATAACAGATACTTTCAAACATACTCTCTTGTTTCATTTTTCAACCATTAGTTACAGAGAGTCACTTTCTCATACCAGCAATGTGACCAACGAAAAGAGCAATGGGGTAGAAGGTGAAAAGACAATTTTGCGTTATGCATTAACATAATCATATCTGGCCCTCAATATAGCATAAAACAGTGGGTATAACTAGCTGTTCCCTGAGATTCCTTTCACTCTAACGCTGCATGACTCAATAATACATTTTGCCAATGTTAATGTATCTTCTATTCATTAATACAGTAAGACTGTTCTCTATTAGAAGAAAAGCTAAAAGGGGGGAAATATATATCTGAAAGAAGCAAGGAATATGAAAGTTTTAAGTCATATTAAAAAATTCAAATTTTAATTTAAACAGATCTAAAGTTAACGATCTCAATGTGTTTCTCCCTCCGATCACATTATTTACTCTGTTAATGTGACCCGGACAAAACAAAACATTAGTTGTCTCCAAGTTTTGTATTCAAAATCCCAGTTAACACAATATACAAAGAATGATGCAGCCGTAAGTGCACCATAAGGTTATGTTAGAATTCTAAAATTTACACTGCCATGATTTTAACAGCAATATACTTATCACTGCACCAACAGTGGTCAAAGCCTTCATGTTTCACCAATTAAAATGTCTAAACTAAATTATAACTTCCTCATAAAAACTAATTTTTTCTCACCAAAGCTACCAAGGCAGGATTACTGCCATCAAGTTCCCTGGATACTTACATATGACACTGAAGGCAAAGAGCAGGTTTCCTTTGAGTAACTTGAGTTGTCTATTTTTTGAAATGCTGTCCTTCTTCTTGGACCAAAGAAATGGAACTAAACTACAGCAGAGAAGCAATATACTATTAAGGCAAATCTAATCTATCATCCAGATGCAACAAGACTGGCATTAGTCGGAAATGGCTAGAAGAGATGATGGTGTTTTGGTATTTCTGTTGTAATCATTGACTTGTATACAAAACAGGACCATCATTTAGGCCCTCATTGTGTTTACCCCCTTGCTGAGAACTTCTTAATGACCACACAAAATCTGAAGTCTAGACATGAAAGTTTTATAAAAACTAAATTTATGTCAGTATTACTCAGTTCAAGAAAAGTTTTCCACTAATGTTGCTAAACCATGGATGGATCCCAACACGAGAGTCGTCTGTGGAAGTCTCGTAACAAGAAACCTTTAGCTCCACCACCTAAGTTTCCAATCACTGAGAAGGGTCTGGGACAACTCATCTTCAGGTTCACGGGAGAAGTGGAGCACACCTGCTTTCCTCTGGCAGAGATTAAGCTCCCAGGGACACAAAGGCCAGGGAATCAGACCTGGAGAAGCAAAAAGCTTTAGCTGGACACCCACCAAGCCCCTGGCAACCCAAACACTTTGGGCGATTTACCTCTTGCTGTTACTTCCCAGGCACCTAGCGGCATAAGATCTTGCAGAACAGGGGGAGGGGACGGCTATGCGGTCCTGGTCCCACGTTAGGGGAGGGGTGTGTACAGTTAATGCCAGAACTGGCGCTTCTGGCCAAAGCCGAGCAGCCCCGGAGAGGGGTTGGTGACTGCTCTCGGACCGCCCCGTTACTCAGTGCTTTGCAATGGCGACCGCCAGGCTCCCCAAGCCGCCTGATCTCGGCCCCTTCCCCCTACTGCTCACTGGCTGCTCGGCTTCATGTGACTAAACAAAACCCCCAAGTCTAGTGCCCAGCTCAGCCCCTTTGTGTCCGCTACCGGATTCTCCGACGCCGCCGTGGAAAAGTCCCCCACCCCCACCCTCCCTCCGCCGAGTCCCGCCCCGCGGCGGCGGCCGCCGCTCACCTCAGGCTCCGCCGCCCCCCGCGGCCGCCGCGGCCGCCGCCTCCCCGAACCCGGGGCCCGGGCTCCTTGTGTAGCACCAACTCCGCCTCCTCGGCCGCCGCCGCCATCTTAGCCTGTGCGGCAAAACGCGTCCTTTTGGATGGTTGGGACCCAGCCTAGGGCGTAGCTGCCCGGGCCCGAGCGCCGAAGGTCGGGTCCCCCAAGTTCTTCCGCCACCCTCAATCCCGCCGCCGCCACAGCCCAGAGGCCCGAAACCCACTCGAGTCCCGGAGAATCCGACCAAATAACCCCTGAAACTCACAGTTTGGTGCCGTGTGCGTCAAACCGGGGCGACGTTGGGAGCGCGCGGCGTCCCCGCGTCACACGCCGCTCTGTACGCTACTCGGCTCCAACGGCCCCCCTCCGCTCCCCGCTTTTCGCCTCCGGCCCCGGTTCCCACGGCGCAGGCGCGCTGATTTCCCGCCTCTACCGAGCTGCGGGCCGCGGGGGCGGCCAGCGAGGAGCCCTTGGGCGGCTTCGCTCTGATGGAGCGCCTGGGCCAATTAGGTAAACGGGGGCAGCAGAAACAGTGCACCACTGTTCTCGGGTGCCAGAAACCCAAACAAGGTCACCTCCCCCAGCGCTGACCTAATCACTCTCAAGGAGGTTCCCGCCCCAAAGTAGGCACGCTCCAAATATGGTGGTGCCCAAACTCTGCAAGACCCAAGCACTTAGGCAAGCCTAGGCCCTTTAAGGTGGAACAGGCCCATATTTGATTTCTATAATCACTAGCGTGCCAGAATTCCTTTTCTTTTCCTACTGTTGATGAAAACAGCTAAGGAACTCAAGATCGCCAGTCACAACTGTAATGGCAGAGAAAGGTTTGGATCCTAAAGGAACCAATTGTTGAGAGATGCTTGATGGCCAGGCAAAGCATCAGATGTGGGAACTCAATTAGCAGAGCAGCCTACCCTAAAAGGTGCCCAGGGTTTGGCCCTATTTGATTCTTTCAGATTTCAAGTGCAGGCAGGATATTTTCTTCCCGCGTTACTCAGTATGCCAGGAGTCTCCAAATTAAGGTTATATAAAGCAATTAAGATACCCGTTAACCCTTCAATGAATCAGTAGGTTCCAAGAGAGTTCTGGAAAGCTTCCTTTTTAACATGCTTTCACCCCAAGAGACTGAGAGCGGAGTTTCACACACTATACTTTGAGAAACACTGACTTGGGCTGTTCTCTTTGCTTTTGAACTGAGCAAACAAAAAGTTGCTAATATGTTTGACATGAACCAAAAGTTCCCAAGGAATCTAAAAGTCCTGTCTTAATAAATTCTTCAGCTTTTCTGAATTTCTGTTTTCAATTTAAAGGAAAAAAAGTTTCATTAGTTTAGCAATTATCATAAACTGTGCTCCTCCAAACCCTCAAGATGTTACTGATACTCAGAGAAACACAGTACAATTGCGCTTATTTGACAAGAATGAGGAACATTCCTGTACTATAGTGAGTATCAACAGCAGCAAACACAGATCCCCGAAAACAGATATTTATACTTGCTGCATTAGTTAATAATAATAGACAACACTTTTTTTTAATAGCTAACACTTGAGCTCTTATTAGGTACCAAATATTGTTCTAACTCAATGAATTTCATTACAACCTAATAAGGCAAAGGGAGGTCAGGTAATTTTCTCAAAATCACACAGCTCTTTAAACTCTTTAAAATGTGAATTTTCCTTCCTTATTTACATAAATGGGTAAATAATAAAATATAAATGTGTATATTTTTTAAGCAAATTGAGGGGGGTTCCCTTTGGGTCATCTCATCTGCAGAATCATTAAAATTGGAACTTCTCCATTTACTACTGGACTTAAAATTGATAAAAATACTTTGTACTGTGAAAATTCTCCCAACTTTGGGTCACTACAAAAGCAGCTACCAAAAAAAAAAAAACAACATGAACGAAAAAACTCAAACTCTGTTGTAAATGTACACTACTGACTGATCGAGATGTGCAGACAGATCCTATTATAAGCAAATAGAACCACTTAGAACTCAACCATGATCCAGAACCTGTCTTACTAATGAAGCTGTTTGTACTAGAATCTACCAACTAAAATGTGGTACTATAGATATAGCAGTTCAAGTAATAGTAGTAATTACAAAGTAAAAGTAGTAATAGTTAATAAAACTATAAACAAAACATATTAAAAAACTTGATATGGGTAGAAAGCTTAGAAAAGGTAATACAAAAAGAAAAAAAAAAGTAGGCAACTGGAAAAATCCAAGGCCCAGTTATGTGGTACAATGCCAAAATATTTAAAGACATTAAAAGGAAATGGCAGTTGAGAATAAACATCAAGATGTGGAAAACAGTTTGACCCTGGCAGAAAATTCACAAAACACATCTACTCACTGTAATAAAATAATACTCTGATAAATACATCTGATTAAGAATCTTTTAAAGGAGGGGCACCTGGGTGGCTCAGTGGGTTAAAGCCTCTGCTTTCAGCTCAGGTCATGATCCCAGGGTCCTGGGATCGAGCCCCACATCGGGCTCTGCTCTGCGGAGAGCCTGCTTCCTCCTCTCTCCCCCTGCCTGCCTCTCTTGCCTACTTGTAATCTCTGTCAAATAAATAAATAAAATCTTAAAAAAAAAAAAAAAAACCTTTTAAAGGAAAGAAAGAGAGAGGTACCTGGGTGGCTCAGTTGTTAAGCATCTGCCTTTGGCTCAGGTCATGATCCCAAGGTCCTGGGTTCCAGCCCCGCATAAGGCTCCCTGCCCAGCAGAAGCCTGCTTCTCCCTCTCCCACTCCCCCTGCTTGTGTTCCTTCTCTTGCTGTCTCTCTCTCTTTTTCTGTCAAATAATTAAATAATAAAAAAAAAAAAAAGAAGGAGAGAAGAAAGTTATTCTAGTGAATGGAATTACCCAGTAAAAGATACAAAGTAAATTGTGGTCTCAAATGACTTAATCAAAAAGAAAATGCAGTTTGATTTTGGATAAAGCAGATAACTCTTCACATTCTAATACTTTTGAATTCCAAGCAATAAGAAAATATGAAACCTGATTAATCCACTATCCTAGTAAAAAAGTCAAGTTTTGGATTTATCTTAGGGCTTGACTAGTTCTAGACCCACCTCTGAATACCAAGACTATAAGGCCGTCCCATTTGTGGAATTGCAAATAGTATGTTTGTCAGTTGGGGTGGGAGGTAAGAGGATGTTTGGCATGGGAAAAGATGACGCAAATAGAAATCAAGTCTTATATTTATCTTTGTCTCACATTAACTCCAGCACAGAGCCTTATATATAGCAGGTATGCAATAAACAGTTTTGTTCAATTCAACCAATATTCACTGATTGTTTACTCTATGCCAAGTGCTGTACTAGGTACCACAGCAAAAAGAAGAATAAGACAGTTTGTTGTACATATTTAATAAATCGTACTTGAATGCATGAGGAGCTTTTACGGTCCAATAAAAAAACTAGCAAAAACTATCATCAACTCTCAATTTACCACGGAATAGGGAAGATGAGGAAATAGATAATAAAGATTTCAAAATCATGGTTAACACAAAACCTCATAAGGGGTGCCTAGGTGGCTCAGTTAATTAAGTATCTGGCTCTTGATCTCGGGATCCTGAGTTCAAGCCCTGTTTTGAGCTCTTTGCTTGATGTGGAGCCCACTTAAAAATTAAAAAAGTTTTTAAAAACAAAACCTTATAAAACACAGTACAAAATAGGTTAAATACATATATATTAATATTTAGTAAGAATTATACTTAATATTTAGGAACACATTCCTTACTTAACAGCATATCAGAAATAGACCATGAGTGTCCATGAGAGTATATAAGTTTGTTAACAGAACACATGTAGAGAAAGAAAATAGTGAGCTATGGAAACTTTATTAAATATTTAAGGAATAAATGGAGAAGTCTACAGAAACAAGAAATGGAGGGACAGAGGTAAAAAAAGGAGATTCAGGCATGAAAGTAACCCCACAGAAGCCAAGAAGTATTGGTAACAGCTGACTACCACAACAAATAACCTCAATGGCTTCATACATTCAAGTTTCATTCTTATTCAGGTCACCCTCCACTGCAGTCAATGGGAAGGAAGGAGGAGGCCCCAAAGCACCGAAGGTCCTTCCACCATTTGACTATGCCATCTCCTAAGATCTTCTCATAGAAGACTCTTCTGCAAAGAAACGGAGAGCACACATAGAGAAACGAGTGCAGTAAGTTGAAGTGGCCAAGCGCAGAAGTGGCACAAATCATTTCTCACTTTCCACTAGTCAGCAATTTAGTCACATGGTCTCACTTAACGGCAGGCGGAGCCTAGGAAATGTAGTTAGGCAGTGTGCCCTGGAGGAAAAGGAAATGGGACTGGTGAACACAAAGCAGGGGCTCTGCACATCCTGAGTAAATGTAGCAAAGAGGTTCTGAAAGATAAGTGGTATCCACTGGATATACAAGATCATTGGTGACCTTGGTAAGAGCAAGGTCAGTGGAGTGACTCAGCCCACAGCAGTGGGTTCAGGAGTAAATGAAAAGGAAAGAAGGGGAAAGAGCAACTGAGCCACTGGACACACGAGGGTGAGAGACTACTCTCAGGCTCTAGGTAAATGCCACTGCTCAAGGATTCTTGGCAACTAACCATCCAGTCTTCTCTTGGTTAGAAGAAAGCCCTCACTAGAGCTTCATCAAATTTCCATACACATTAAATTTGAGAAATGCCTTTATTGTTTATTTTTTTCCACAGTGAAAGATTCCAGATGTTCTGGAATATTTGGTTGAGATCCATCCAAGGAAAAAGGGCATCTGCAATTTCAGCCATCCCATGTGCTTTACTATAGAAAATGAACATAAAATAGTAAGCCAATATTTTCCAGTATATGTATTGATTTCCTCTGTAATCAATAATTAGGAGTTATAACTGTACAAATATGTTCCTTTTACTACATTCTAATAATTAGAAATTAGACTTTGATATCTCTAGTTTAATTATAAATAAAATTAAATATCTTCAAAATGAAACTTAAAATTTTCTCTATCATCTACTTAAATTTTCTAAATATTTTCTAAATATGTTGAAGAAGAGAAAGAACAGTAGTTATAACCTTTAAAAAATAGATTTAGGAAACATTTAGTATGAAATAAAAATAGAGTCCTAAAAATATGATACAGTAATGTCACCATTATTTTTCTTATCCATTTCTCTTTTTGTTCCAGGACATTAAATTTTTTTCTTACAAACTCTGTCAGATTCATTCCTGATTGTCATACTTCACCCTTAACATAGAATGGCTTTGGTCTCCAGGTAGCTGATGAATTTAATTCTTTTTACCTAGGCCTGAATGGTACACTGAAAATATGGAGTCATTCTCTTCTTTAACATTCACATGGTGCCTACAATATTTCAGACATTGTACTGGGCCTCTTGGAAGATGCGAAGTTAAGTAGAACACTCTTGACTCTCAAATGTCTTATGGTCAAATAGATCAAAACTCACATGCTCAAAGTGCTGTTTGCATTTTAAAGTTGACAAAGAAAGAGGTCAGCTCATTGTTCAACTAGTGCCTCATGTGGTAATGATAATGCCAATAAGTCATTTTCTTCTAGGGTTTGGCTCTTAGCTTTGCAGGTTGAGAATTAATTAGGCCAGAATTGATCAAGCTCAGAAGCATGAAATATATGAGACAACTGTATAAATCACATGTTAATATATTAATTTACAGGAAAAGTTTTGACTGCCAACCATAATAGAATACCCAGACGGATTGATCAACACATTCCCTCCCCTGTAGAGAAGGGTGCCAGGAACGCCAAATTACTTGCTCAATGAGCATGGAATGATATGAAAATGATCTTAACAGATGGTGTCATGAAACTTTGATAGCAAACTGCACCTGCCATGAAGATGTACCTGTCAAGGGAACTTAAACTCTTAGTCTGTTCTCACCAGGAAAATAACTCTTATTTTCCTTAAAGATATGACAATATATTAAAACAAAAGAAAAAAGAGATGGAAGGGTGCTTGGCTGGCTCAGTCAGTGGAACACACAACTCTTGATCTTAGGGTTGTGGCTTCAAGCCCCAAGTTGAGTGTAGAGATTACTTAAAAATAAAAACTTCAAAAAAGAAAAAGATGAGGTATGTTGTGATTGAAATTTCATCAGTTCTATAATGCTTTCTCTTAAATATTGTAACATCTCTGAAATCAAGAGGTGTTTTACAAATCTTGTTTATAATTGGCTTTTTTTTTCTTTCTTAGGGGTTCATAAAATAATGGCATGATCTTTCATTCAACAATGCCTTAGAATAACAGACATTTTTAGAAACTCCTCCAATTCTGTTTTATTAAGTTGACTTTCATCAACTTAGTTGCCCTAATATATCATTACTTATTGCGTAAGTTCAAAAACTATGTCAAGCTTTTGTCTTCTCAATTCATATTTGATCAGATGGTTATAAATGAGCTTTATTCCTGAAAAATATAGAATGTTGGAGAATAGTTCATACATAAGTGCTTTCTTTGCTACTAAAGTAAACCAGAAATAACCTTCAGGGGTTTTGTTACCACTGTTTACTGCAGGACTCTTATGACCCCTGGAAAATTCCTTAAGGCATTCTCATGTACTCAAGAACAGGTCTGACCAACTATCCCATTATTTCCCCGATATGACAAGCTATCTTCAGTGGCTACAGCAAGTCTTCCACTGGAAATGACTCACATTGCACCACCATTTTCCACCAGGAACCTCCACAGTCATAGCTGACTATCTAGAATACATGTGTTACTAAGACAGTGCTGGGATCCTTAGTCTAAGCTTCCATTTCTATGGACTATTTTTTAAATATTTCTTTAGTATGTCAGTCCCTTTACTAGTCAGTCACTGCAGAGATTGTGGTGAAAAATCCCCAGGCTCATTCGGTACAGCTCTGGAGTTCTTGTGCTTCACAGAGACACTCAGCTGTACAGTGAATGGAGGCAAAAATCCAGCCTGTTTTCCATTCACCAAATCATGCCCTTAGCTCAGGGCTGAATCTTTCCTCAGGAAAGGATGCCATTTTTACTCCCACAAAAGTGCCTTCCCTTGTGAAGCCACCCTTGTGCCTTTGGGCCTGCATTGCCTCTTATAATTCTTCCGCACAGAGCATCACCTTTTTAATTCCTCTGCCCAGAGAGTCCTTGTTCCTACTTCACACAAAGGGAACTGATAGGCTACTTGATCCTGAATACTCAGTCCCTGCTCTCAAGGAGCTTCCAGTCTAATGGAGGGAGATAAACAAAGAAAAAATACCACTGTGGTATGTGCAATAAATAGAGAAGACAGGACTAAGCAGCCAGCGGAGGCTTGAAACACCAAGGAGGAGGCCTACACTAGTCTGGGGGATCAGAGAAGGCTCTGGTGCCCAGAACATCTTTCCACTCTCTCACCTGGTCTAACTCCTACTCACCCTTCAAGTTTCTGTTGAATATCCCAGTCTCAGAGAGGCTCTGCTCCATCCCCCTCACTTCACCCACATAGCAATCTTTGTTTTCCCTTTGTTACACTTGTCTTCTCCCTAAAGTAAACCCCACCACGACAGACAAATAGGGCCCCAAAATTCAATTTCATTAATTAGAAGGTCATATTATTGTGAGACTAATGAAATGACTGGAGTGAGACTACATGGTTTGTGGGCTAGAGTTCAAGAGGTCTGGCTGTATGATTAAAATCCGTCCTACTCTCAGCTAGAGTTTGGACCAATCTGCTGGTACTTGACTTCTCTAGCTTAAATATACTAGGAATGATTCTAGGTCCTATGACTAGCTAGGAATTCCAGAATCACAGCGCTGATTCCAGGAATCTCTCAGTTCCCTGGCACCCATTTCACTTGCCTAAGAAGACTGGGTTCGGAGAATATTGGGAATGCAGAATCCTACTTCCTCCATTTCACCTTTCCTCTCTCCATCCCAGTTTAAGAAATTTAACCCACCTCATTTGAAATTGGGAACTGGGCAGTGGACAGGACTAACAACTAGATGTGTTATACTTGACTTCCCATTATCAGGGAACATGTTTTTAACTCATGGTAGTTGCTTAATAAATATTTGCTGAGGGGCACCTGGGTGGCTCAGTCGGTTGGGTGTTTTTCTTCAGCTGGGGTCGTGATCTTGGCGTCCTGGGATTGAGTCCCATGTTGGGCTCCCTGCTTGGTGGGGACTCTGCTTCTCCCTCTGCCACTCCCTTTTCCCTTCTCCCCACTGCTCATGCTCTGTCTCTCAAATAAATAAAGTCTTTTAAAAATAAATAAATATTTGCTGAACTGAACTGCCGTTATATCTAACATGATATCTATGAGAATTTTGAAAGCTAGCTTGGGGAAAAGAGTTGGAGGGAAAATATTCTATGCAAAAGAAGCATGTAATAAAAGCCCAAGAAGGGCAAGAGTGTGATATGTTGGGGGATGGCAAGTAATTCAAATGGCTAAAATATAGCATATAAGTGGAGAATGGAGAATGCTAAGAATTGAAACTGGAAGGGAAAGCAAAAGTTGAGTCTCAAAGGTCAAGAAACTTGGACTTTACCCTAAAGGCAATTAGGAAACCATTGATGAAAGTTTGAAAGGAAATTGTATGATCAGATTTGCATTTTAGAAAGGTCTACAGTGTAAAAAATTTATTGAAGGGAGTGTAAAACTTGAGGCAGAGAGTGGGGTATTTTCAGGGTAGAATCTGATGCCTATATATAACCATAGCACATGTTAAAGGAAACTGCCCTGCCCTCAGCCCACATGGATAGTTCTCTGCAACTCTCCTTCATACTTTGCAAGCCAGCTCCCTCTAACACTTGGCTGCAGTGACTGGTCCATGGATGGGAACCTAATCAAAAGAAAACCAATTCATAGGCTGGCAAGGGGCCTATAACATAACTGGCATGGAAAGC
Source organism: Mellivora capensis (assembly GCA_004024625.1). Taxonomy (NCBI): domain Eukaryota; kingdom Metazoa; phylum Chordata; class Mammalia; order Carnivora; family Mustelidae; genus Mellivora; species Mellivora capensis. The sequence goes on along the minus strand of PISX010001476.1, from coordinate 120,754 downwards.
AGTAATCAAGAGAGTGTAGCATTGTGATAGACAAATAGATCAATGGAAAGAATAGAGCATCCAGATATAGATCCACAAATACATGGCCAATTAATTTTCAGCAAAGGAGAAAAGGCAATTCAGTGGAGAAAGAATAGTCTTTTCAATAAATGATACTAGAAAAAAAATGAATATCCAATAGGCAAAAAATTGAACTTTGATCCCTATATAAAAATTAACTCAATACAAATCATAGACCTCATATAAAACCTAAACCAAAAAACTTCTAGGAAAAAAATCTTTGTGACCTCCAATTAGGCAAAGATTTCTGAAATACAACACCAAAAGCACTATTCGTAGAAGAAAAGAATGATAAAATGAACTTCATCAAAATTAAGAATTTTTGTTCTTCAAAAGACTGCTAAGAGAATGAGAAGACAACCCACAGATGGGCAGAAATTTTTTGGAAGTTGCATAATTGATGAAGGACTTCTATTCATAGTATCTAAAGAATTCTTAAAACTCAGTAAGTAAATAAACAACCTGATAAAAAATGGACAGAAGAGTTAACAGTTTGTTGTTTTGTTTTTACCAAATAAGATACACTCGTGCCAAATAAGCACAGGAAAAACGTTCATTAATCATTAGAGAAATGTAAATTAAAACCACAAATGAGATATCCTTATACACCTGTGAGTAGGCTAAAATGAACAAGACTGATTGTGCCAACTGTTGTCCAGGATGTATAGAAACTACAACACTACTACACTGCTTGTGGAAATGTAAAATGGTACAACAATCTTGGAAAAAAGCTTGGTAGTATCTTTAAGAAATGAAACATGGGGTGTCTGGGTGGTTCAGTCAGTTAAGTGACAGACTCTTGGTTTCAGCTCAGGTCCTGAACTCATGGGTTGTAAGATAAAGCCCCTTGTAGGGCTCTGCACTCAGTGGGAAGTCTCCATAAGGATTCTCTCTTTTTCTTCCTCCCCCAACTTGTGCTCTCTCACAGATAAGTAAATAAATCTTTAAAAAAAAAAAAAGAAGAAGAAAAGAAAAAAGAAATGAAACATACATACCATCTAGTGAATATGATTCATCCCTTTCACCCCTGGTTATTTACCCAAGATAGAAAAAATACACATCCACAAAAGATTTGTACAAGAATGTTCATACCAGCTTTATTTGTAATAGCCTCAAAAGTCCATCAGTGGGTGAATGCATAAAGCTAGCACCCCCCCCAAAAGAATACTTAATGTATGATCCTCTTTATGTAAAACTCTAGAAAATGTGAATAAATTTTATAGTGACTGAAAGTGGATCTGTGGTTGCCTTTTGTGGAGGAAGAAAATGAGACAAGAGTGGGGATGGATGAGGGATTATAGAGGGATACAAGGATATATTTGGAGATGATGGATATGTTCATTATCTTGATTGTAATGATGGCTTCAGAGGTGTAGTCAGATGTCAAGGCTAACCAAACTGTACATTTTAAATATGAACAGTTTATTGCTTCCATAAAAGAGTTTCAGTAAAGACCTTCAATAAAACTCTAAAAATTTTCTAAGACAGAGATAAAGAAAGGAGTGAGTTCCTTGAAGGAATGGAACAGAAGATTAAGATTAGACTTGGACAGGGAGAGATAACACTCCCATTTGACACATTTCTATATGAAGTGTCAGGCAGATGAGATTATTTCTTTGGTTAGATGTTGTCCAATTTCTCTGTAAAATTGGCAGCAAGCCTTTCTGTACTGAGTGACCTGAAGGAGGCAGGCAGAAGGCTCGAGGACAGTGGAAAAAGTCTGAAACAGCTGCTGCCGAGAGTGGGAGAGCCCAGACCTTAGCATTTGGACAGCACTGAGGTTTCCGTTGATATTAGAGAATAAGAATCGTAGTGACCCCACTTCTGTATCATTATGTAATTTTCTCTAGCACAAGTCAGCTCTACATGTGAAGGAACAGTTCTCTCACTTCTCTGAACACATCTTTTAAAAATTTCTTCAATCTTCTAAGCATTCAGATTTCTATGGCAGCTGTTCTACCATTTTGCCAGGCATATCAAGACATTTTTCATTCATTCATTTGTTCATCCAGTCAACATATATTGAGCCTTTTGACTCAGGTATGAGATGTCTAATAGCATTGAAGATACAATAGTCTAAATACATATGGTCCCTGTTCTCAGGCTTCCATGCCTAAATGAGCAACTTGCTCTCCCAGGGTCAACTCTGACCCCGTGCGACTGCAGGGGACCAGGCACTACCCAAGTATAGGTCACCATGGGACTCATAACAGTTACAGATCACTTGACCATCGTTAATCATGGTGGCCTCATTTCATGTCCCCACATTTAAACTGGACCCAATCGTGTTCCTTCTTTCTAGGGTTAGTATTGTGAGCTGGGAGAAGTATGTGACCAATATTGAATTTCTAGGATCTATAACCAGAGACCCAAGGGTAAAAGGAAATGTACACGATATCTAGTACACTGTCAGGAAGAGCTTTAGGTATTTTCTTCACTTGAAATTCAATAAACCTTCACAATGTCCTTCCATTAAAGATGAACGCTAACCTGTTCTCTCACTCACTTTGGGCAACAGATTATTATGAAATCTTTACATATTAAATAATGTGGCTCTAATGCATAAAATGAGAGTGACACATTAAATTTGTTCTTTGTCTTCTTAAAAGAGAAATATCAGATGCATAATAGCCAAATACAAGCAAGTGCGTCTTTATTTACTGTGTATTTATACATATTGGACATTGAGTTAGGAATCACTTTACATTGCTTTGAGGGAAGATAGAGAAGTAAGAGTTTCCTTCTACTCTTGTAAATCTGTTTCAAGTAGAGCAAGAAATCTTATATGGGACTATGACTTGGGGCCAGAATCCAGTGTACAGTGGTCACCTAGCTGGCTGTCAGTACTCTGTGAGGCACCAAAAAGAGACAGCTAAACAGTAATAAAAGAAAAAAAGGTATAAAAAGATATATGCATGTTATTTCCTCTACTGCCGTGATCCAAAAAAATTAAAATTAAAACTACTCACAGATGCATAAGGGATGTTTCTTTTAGTGAAAGGGGGAAAATGAATCTCTAAGGGTTGGGGATAGAAATTGATGAATTTAGCAGTAGGCTTTGGAAAAGAACAGTGATAGCCAACCTGACTAATAAGAAAAAAATGTTGCAAAGAAGTACTAGGACCAAAAAAGCAACATTTTTTTTAATTGTACAGGAAAACAAAATGGTCTTGTAATTATCCCTCAGGGAAGCTTTCTCGTGACAATGAAATTTTCCAAAGGAAAGAAATGGAAAAAGGGGACTCTGCCTACAATTGGCCTAAAGAGATCAAGTTAATCTCTCTCTATCCCTATGGGTAATAATGAACTTTTTTTTTAATAGGGAAAGTAATCATGTGCCAGATATTTCCCTAAATCAGGTCAATCCACAGATTCTCCATGCAGCCCACCACAATAAGGAATCCTGAGTAGATTCCAGGATGATCATCATTCATAATTAAGTATAAAAGTCACATCTAGCCAACTAGTAATATTTTGCCTGCAAATATGGTTGGCAGAAGAAATTGCTGAAATGGTAACAGAAAATAAGAGATGATCCATGAGTCTGTGATTTAATCATCCACCCCCACACACCCACACTGAATGAAGAAGACTGGTGCTGGATTCATAATTCCCCCGTAGCTTTTGGAAAACTTAATCATTGAGATAGGGAATTCTTAGAAACTGATTGTTACAAGTATATTCTCAGTATTTTTGTGTAGATAAATAATCAGAGAATACTTACGTAAATAACTCTAAATCATTCTTTTTTTAAAAAAAAGATTTTATTTTATTTTTTTGTCAGAGAGAGAGTGAGAACACAAGCAAGTAGGAGAGGGAGAAGTAGGCTCCCTGCTGAGCTGGGAGCCCAGCACAGGGCTTAATCCCAGGAACCAGGAATCACCACCTGAGCCGAAGGCAGACACTCAAAGGACTGAGCCACCCAGGCACCCACCTCTGAAACAGTCTTAAGACAGATTACTTTGTGAATTACTTATGGCAACTTGTGAAGAATTTCCCCTTCTCCCAAAGACAACTTGCTCTGTCCCTCCTCACTTCTTCATTCGCTTGTGTCTACAAGGATTGACCTGCAGAGCTTTCAGGCAACCTTCATGAAAACGGTTTCACTTAGCTGAGCTTTTGATAGGCACTTGGCACCCATGAATTTATGATTTTATTCTCTCTCAAGTGCCAGATCACAGCATGTCTATGCTGCTGTGATCGTCAGCCAAGTTTGGGGCTGCATCAGCATCAGATTGATTCAGTCAACTGTCACCTGTCATGTCACCTACCGTGCTGAGAATCACCCTGTTCCTGATACTGGGCATAATTCTATAAACAAGACCAACAAGGTCCCTGCTCTCATGAAGCTTTCATTCTAGTGTATTGACTAGCTCAACATTAGGAGTGGATCTGTAAGAAATCACTCTGGACACTTCAAGCAAAGAATTCACAAGTAATCCTGTGAATAAAGCAGGATAAGAACTGTTAGGAAAGGGGAAAAAATGAAATTAGGTTATTGATCCTAAGATCAATCCTAAGATCAATTCCAAAGCCAGTCCTCTGGCTGGGGAAGCCAAGGTTTGCTCAGGCACAGGGCTCTGGGGAGGGATTGATGGAAAAACCTATTGTGTTGCAGGTATGGTGGGCAACTCAGCTGGGGCTCATTCAGATCCAAAATAAAGCATTCATAGAGTGAGAGCAGGCTGTTGCTTATGAGCGATGATTTGAGATGAATTGGGAAAGCTGCCAGTTCAAGAGTCTCTTCCACAGATGTCTGGAAAATGTGAATGTTTACTTCTCTTGGGAGAGGTGGTGGTTAAAAGCATGGACTTTGGAATCAGACAGATCCATTTGTGAATTGCAGCTGTGCAACTTGCTATGTAACTTTGGAGCATTTACTTTTCTCTTAGCCTCAGTTTCTTCATCTATAAGATGGGAATAATCATGCCCCATCACAGAGTTTTTATAGAGCTTAAAATAGTAATTATAAATCAAGCACTAGCATAGGTGCCCAAAACAAGAAATATTCAATAAAATATAGATATTCTTAATATTGTTTATATTGATTGATTCACTCATTCATCAACTAACATTGGTCGAACTGCCACCATGTACCAGGTATTGTGCTGGTCATGATGTAACAGGAAAGATAGTCATGGAAGCAACAGAGTATAGTAAAATGTGAAAGGTGTCCTAAGAGACAGTAATACATTGAAACTTCTTTTCACTTTCCCAAAGCAGATAGAGGAGGGAGGACATTTCAGGGAGATGGAATGTAAAAGGCTCAGTACATGAAAAATGTTTTAGATAATTTCTTCCTAGAAACAGAGGTAGATGGTAGAAATTGGACCGTCAATATAAGAGGATACTTGCTCCTAAAAACACTGTGTTCCCTTGGCTTCTGTGGTACTTCATTCTTCTGGGTTTTTTGTGTTTGTTTGGTTTTTTTCCAGTCTCTCTGTGGGTGTCAGTCTCCTTTGTGGCATCTTTCTCCTTTACCATTATTTTTTGGAGTTCCTTAAGATTGCCTGAGATGCTTTTCTCACTCTGTATACTTCCCTTAGGTATCTCATCTATTACCAATAATATCCTAGGGATTTCAATTACCATCCAAATGATAACTCCCAAATTTTTATATCCATGCATATCTCTCTTATAAACTCCTCCTATTTCTAACTGACTCATATTTCCAGTTATTTACTGAGTATCTTCACTTGGTTGTCTTAAGAATGTCTCAAAATTAGAATATTCAGAACTAACTCACCTCTTTCCCAAGGCCCTTCCAGTGTTCCCTTCTCAGTAAGTATACCACTATCTACTCAAGTCCTGTCAAATTAAAAAATTTGGCAGTCATTCCTGACTCCACCCTCTCCTCCAATCATCGCATTTAATCAGTCATCAGGTCTATTCCTTCTACTATCTTCAATGTGGGTATCTCAAGTCTATTTCACTATGTTCATGACAATCACCATAGTCTACCTAGACCTTCAGATCATCTCTCCACATTTAGCCTCCTCCATCCTTACCCAGTCCAGTCTCTATGTAGCAGCCAGAAAATGCAAATATATCTGTCATTAAACACTTCCTTAAACACTTCCAAATCTTCTCATTGCCCTTAGAAATAAATTCCAAACTCCTTACCAAGCTCCAGTCATTCTGCCACTTTCATTTCCCGGGACACACTATCCAAGCTATTGCTTTCCTCATAGGTTTTCCCACTAGTTCTCTCTGCCTGGAATGCTTTGCTGTCCTCCTCTTCACCTTACTGGTCTTAGTCAGTGGAGGAACTGGTCTTCCTCCTTGAAACCTCACTACCCCTCATTCTAGGTCTAACTCCCCTCTGACTCTGGTGTTTCAATATTATGGACACTCAGCAAGAACCTACTATGGGCCAGATACTGGGTCTGGAGCCCAGGATATACATTAGTGAGGAAAAAGAAACATAGTACCTTCCTCACAGAGCTCAGAGCCTTACGGGAGAGACAGAAATGATGAGACAATCATATATGTAAATATAAAACTGTAACTATGAAAAGGGTTGTGAAACAGAAGTACACAATGCTTTGAAAGAACTTGATGGGATAGGAAAGCACCCCCAAGGAAGTGATGATTGATCCAGTCATGAAGGTGGAGGAGGAGTTAATGGGGAGCCGGAAGAAGGAAGTGAGTTGCCTTCTGGAGGATGGCATACCATACACCCTGAAGCAGGAGGGATTTAGATGCATTTAAAAACAGAAAGAAGGGGATGCCTGGGTGGCTCAGTTGGTTGAGCAGCTGCCTTCGGCTCAGGTCATGATCCCAGCGTCCTGGGATCGAGTCCCACATCGGGCTCCTTGCTCGGCAGGGAGCCTGCTTCTCCCTCTGCCTCTGTCTGCCAGTGCTGGCTCACTCTCGCGCTCTCTCTCTGACAAATAAATAAATAAAATCTTAAAAACAAAACAAAACAAACAAAAAACAGAAAGAAGGCCAGTGTAACTGGACAGCAAAGAGCAAGGAGATACTTATAAAATGACCTGAAGCAGGAGATAGGGCCAGACTTTGCAAGGTGCTCAGGGTGGTGCAAAGGACTTGAGTTTTTAACTTAAAAAAAAAAAAAAAAAAAGATTTTATTTATGAGAGAGAGAGAGAAGCAGACTCTCCACTGAGCAGGGAGCTCAACATGGGGCTTGGTCCCAGGACCCGAAGATCATTACCTGAGCCAAAGGCAGATGCTTAACTGACTGAGCCACTCAGATGCCCCAGATTTGGGTTTTTAATGCTAAGAGCTAAAGGTTAAGGGGAAAGTAGATGGATGGGAAAAAAATTATGATCCAATTTGCATTGTGAAAATATCACTGTGGATAATGTGTGGAGAACAGATGGGAAATAGGTGAGAATGGATGTTTCCAAGAGTTAAGATGGTGAGAAGGCTATTGCAGAGTTGAAGGTAAGAGATGATGTTAGTTTGGGTCAAGGAGGTGGAAATAGAAATGGAAAGTAATGTCAGATATTTTGGACATGAAATTGGTTGGTATTGCATTGTATTAGGAGGGGGAGGCTTCCATACTCTTCTGATTTTTCATGAAGAGAGATTTTTCCTTAAAATTTCCTGGCTTCTTCTTCTTCTTCTTCTTTTTTTTTTTTTTTTTTTAATTTCCTGGCTTCTTTCCTCATCTCATACTCCTCCCACATGACTGATGAGTTTGGGAGAGTGAGTTTTGCAAGGCTCAGCCCTTCCTGCCTTCTCTTTAGGACTGGCTGGTCTATAGGGAGCATGTGCATAGGATCTATTTTTTTTTTTTTATAAAGAGATTATTTTTCTGAGGAGAGGGCTGCTGTGGCCTGGTGCTACCTGGGACAAGGTAGGTAAATCTTCCTAAAGCTGGGATTCAGAGTTAGGAAACTCATTTTTGCCATGTACTTAAATAACATTCTTCAACTTGGGCGTCATCAGTAGTAAAAGTGATCTCTTGTTATCATGACTCTTAGCTACTCCTTAATTTATTCAGATTTCAGTCAGGGTTTGGGGGAGGGAGGAGACAATGAGCAATGATGACTCCTCAATCTCTAGTTTATACAACTGCATAATTTATGGTGCCAATTTTTTCCTTCCTTCCTTCCTTCCTCCTTTTCTTTTTCTCATATGGGATAGAGTCATATCTCACAAATTCAAATTTTGGGACATGTTGAATTTGAGATAACTTTAAAATTGATGTGGAAATATCAAGTAGGCAATTATATATACAGGTCTGGGACTTAAGGATATAGCCCAGACTGAAGATAGAAATCTAGGAGCTGTCAACACAGAGATCATGGTCATGGGCATGGATGAGCTCACCTGGGGAGAGATTATATAGAGAAGGGAAGGAAGTCAGGCCTGAGCTTCAATGAACTACAATAGTAAATACCCAGCTTGAGGTAGATGAGTCTAGGAATGTAGGCCAGGTTTTTTATATTGGAGCAGTTTCAGAGGCCAGAGAGGAAGAATTTAGAAGAGCAATGGGGGAAGGGCTGAACAAGGGGCAAGAAAACACAGAGCTTTATGAAGATGATAATGCATAATGATAGAAGACCAAAGGTGGGCTTATACTTTGGGCATTGAACATAGGGCTCAGATTTAGTCTCAGAGCTTGTAATAATTTAATTACTTATCTTGATTTATATAAGGCCTGGCTTCTCCTCCAGATAGACTTTGAAAAGCTCTCATTTCTTGGTCACTGCTGAATCCTCAGCCACATCCAACAATGCAATTCCTAGAACAAAGTAGGGACTCAATATCCTTTGACTTCTTGCCTCTATTTATTGATAAAAAGACCTGAGAAAGAGAAGCCTGATGGCACTTCTTAGGGTAAGCACTAATTACAGTCACAAAGAGAGAGGGGTTGGTGAGAAGAAGTACATGTTTGTTACTCACTGCATTCCATACTGACTAAATGCACATTCTTTTTTTTTTTTTTTTTTTAAGATTTGATTTATTTATTTGAGAGAGAGAGAGTACAAGCACGGGGAGGGGCAGAAGGAGAGGGAGAAGCAGACTCTCTGCTGAGTGGGGAGCCTGATGCAGGGCTCGATCCCAGAATACTGGGAGCATGACCTGAGCCGAAGGCAGAGGCTTAACCAACTGAGCCACCCAGGTGCCCTGACTAAATGCACATTCTTAACCATTATTATTAGCCAGCACTATTCTCCTTTGGTGTGATAATTATTTGATTGTATGGAACCCCTCATCAAATAATTTGAAAAAATCTTCAGGCTCCCCAAATAGATCTGGCTCACAAAATCATAATTTCAACTATGTCAAAATACACACTAACATAAGACCGGAAGGTAATGTAGTAACATGTCCATGGTAGTATGAGAGTGATTTCTCCCATGTAGATCTAGGTTCTAAATATCCTCATTATTCTATGTTATTGTTTTAAAGGATTTTTCATATTTTGTAGATATTAATCCTTTATTGATTATATATTATAAATATTTTCTCACAGATACTCCTTTAACTGTGTTTGTCCTTTAGTTTTTATCAGCTTTATGGAGGTATAATTTACATGCCATAAAATTTACCCATGTTAAGTATACAACTGAATGGGTTTTAGTAAATTTGTATAACTTTGCAAACATCACTGCATTCAAATTTTGTAACACTTTTCTCACTCTGGAAAGTTACATTGTGTCCATTTGCATCAACTCTCACTCTCAGCCCCAGGAAACCAGTGATCTACATGGTGAAGTTTTTCCCTCTCCAAATTTTCATATAGATGGTATCATACAACATACAGTCTTTTAGTAGTACATGGCTTCTTTCATTTAGCATGGTGTTTATGAGATTCACCCATGTTGTTAGATATATAAGTAGTTGGTTCCTTTTATTGCTGAGTTTTTTACTTATCCATCGTGTGGATATACAATTGTTTGGTTATGCATGTACAGATTGATGGACATTTGGGTTATCCTCAATTTGTAGCTATTATGAATAATGCTATTATGAAAAGAGTTTGGTGGGAACATATGCCTTAATTGCTTTGGGGTAGATATAGAGAAGTGGTTATAAAATCTGTGATTTTCATTTCCACTTACCTAATGACTAGTGATCTAGTGCCTATTTTCATCTGTATATCACTTTCTGGTTTATGTGGTAACTTTTTCTTTTTTAAAAATTTATTTATTTATTTGAGAGAGAGAGATAGAGAGAGAGCACAAGCAGGAGGGGCAGAGGGAGAGGGAGAGAGAATCCCTAGCAGACTCCATGCTTCACCTGATGCAGGGCTTGATCTCACCACAAGATCACCACCTGAGCCGAAATCAAGAGTTGGATGCTTAACTGACTGCACCACCCAGGCGCCCCTATGTGGTAACTTTTAAAGAAACAGCTAGATTGTTCCTAAGTGGCTCTAACAGTGTACGAGGGGTTTAGTTTCTTCAAATCCTTGGTATCACTTAGTATTGTCAGTCTGAGATTTTAGCCACTCTTTGAACGTGTAATGAAATCCGTGATTTTCATTTGCACTTACTTAATGACTAGTGATGCTAGTGTGTATTGTCATCTGTATATCTTTTTGAATGAAGCGACTAAACAAACCTTTTGCCCGTGTCTGTTATTGGGTTGTTGGTCTTTATTGTTGAGTTGTAAGAGTTTTTAAAATATATTCTGGTACAATTCCTTTATGAAATACATGTCTTACAAACATTTCCTCTCAGTATCTTCTAATTTTTAAAATGGTATTCTTAAAAGAACAAGCATATGTAATTTTGATAAAGTTAAATCTATCAACTTAAAATTTTTATTATTTGTGCTTTTTGTCATATCTAAGAAATCTTTGCTTACTCAAGATTACAAAGATTTTTCTCATGTTTTCTAAGATTTTATTTCTTTATTTGATAGGGAGAGAGCACAAGTAGGCAGAGCAGCAGACAGAGGGAGAGGGAGAAGCAGGCTCTCCACTGAGAAGGGAGCCCAACATGGGGCTCAATCCCAAGAGCCTGGGATCATGACCTGAGGCAAAGGCAGATGCTTATCTGACTGAGCTACCTGGGTGCCCCTTGCTCATGTTTTCTAAGAAGTTCCAGAGTTTTAGCTCTTACATTTAGGTATACTATATATTACACAAACCATTTCATTTTGAATTAAGTTTTGTGTACAAGTGAGGTAAGAGCAAAGGTTTTGTTTATATAAAAATGTCCAGGGGTGCCTAGGTGGCCCAGTTGTTAAGCAGCTGCCTTTGGCTCAGGTCTTTGAGCCCTGCAATGGGCTCCCTGCCGGGCAGGAGGCCTGCTTCTCTCACTAACACTCCCCCTGCTTGTATTCCCTCTCTCTGTCTCTCAAATAAATAAATAAAATCTTTAAAAAATTTTTAAAAATAATAACCATTTCCAATTATCCTAGCACCAGTATTTGAAAAAAATTTTTTTCTTTCCCTTTGACTTATCTTGACACCTTGTCAAAAAAAAAAATCATTTACCCTTATATTTATGTCTGGATTTTCTACTTTATTTCCTTGCTCTATGTCTATCCTTTCCCCCAAACCATATTGTTCTGGCTAATATAGGTTTAAGGTATGTTCTGAAATAAGGTGTAAAAATCCTCCAACATGTTTCTTCTTTTTCAAACTTTGTGGCCATTCTAGGTTCTTTGCATTTTCAACATAAATTTTATTTTTTTAAAAGACTTGATTTATTTATTTTGAGAGAGAGAAAGAGAGAGAGAGAGAGAATGAGCATGGGGAGGGACAGAAGAAGAGGGCAAGCAGACTCCCCATTGAGCAAGGAGCCTGATACGGAGTTTCATCCCAGGACCCTGGGATCATGACCTGAGCTGAAGGCAGATGCTTAACCGACTGAGCCACCCAAGTACCCCTCAATGTAAGTTTTAGAATCAGTTTCAATTTCTGCAAAAACACACATGCAAAATAAAACAAAAATACCTGCTGAGTTTTTGTTAACTATTGCCTTGAATCTATAGACCAGTCTAAGAAGAACTGCCATCTTAAAAACATTTCGTGTTGTAATTCTTGAACATAGTATAGCTCTCCATCTATTGAGATATCTATGTGCATTATTTTTATTATTAGAAAAAATCAACAACACTTCTCCCCCTTTCCTCAAATAGCTTTCTTTTGTTGGTACCATATATTCTTAAATGAGAATAGATCTCTCCTATAGCAACTATTTACAGTGAAGGTAACTATCACAGGTGTGTGGGGTGGGGGGCTGCTCTCAGGGAAGTGCTCTAAGCTATTCAGAGCATCGCTGACACTGGTAATTTACTACAGAAAAAAAGAGATGCCATGAAACTATGGTGAGTGGGCAGCAGAGATCAGTCCGTCAAAATCATGTTCTGCTCTGCTTCTTTTCCACTTGTTTAAAATACTTATAAGAAAGGGCCACTTAATTTGTCCATCTTCACCAATACTAAGTAGGTAATCTTACAGAAAATGAGTACTCAAATACTTAGTAGTTTTTAGTTATTGAATAATCATTAGAAAATTCTGGAAGAATTTTTCATGATAGCATTTTCAACACATGAAGAATAATAGGTGAAAACATTGGTGTTTTTTAGGGATCATTGTTTAAGACTTTTCTTGCTGCATTTTATTGATAAAGTAATTTACCTTGAAATGCATATTCTTATCTAAACCAGATAATTTATGTACATTAAGGAATGTTGCTCAAATATAAATCCCAATACAAGCAAATTATAAAATATAGTAAATATATTGGAAGATTTTTAAAAATACTATTATCTGCTAATATATTAAAAATACTCAATGTATAAAATATCTTTAATAAGTGAAAAGGCAACAACAGCAAATCTTCCTTTATAAGGAGTGAGAAAAATTTTTTTCTTTACAATTTTTCTATTTGAGGAAGCAAAACACATTTGCACTAAGATAGAATAAACTTAAAAAAAAAAAAAAAAGAGCAAGCAGTAGCCTGCAGAAAATAAAATGTAACACTTGGTAGCTCCAATTACAGAACTGTAGAATAAGAAAGAAATAAATGAGATGTAACAAATATAAACACTTTGTATCTCTTATATTCAATGCTTCATGTTATCAGCTTCAATTATAAAGAAAACATAAAAAGATTCTTCAGTAAAAAAAGGAAAAAGATATAAAGCTAATGCAACTGCATTATTTTTTTTTAAATATTTTATTTATTTATTTGACAGACAGAGATCACAAGTAGGCAAGAGAGGCAGGCAGGGAGAGAGAGGAGGAAGCAGGCTCTCCACGGAGCAGAGAGCCCAATGTGGGGCTCTATCCCAGGACCCCGGGATCATGACCCGAGCCGAAAGCAGAGGCTTTAACCCACTGAGCCACCCAGGTGCCCCTGCAACTGCATTATTAAATCTGTAAAATTCCTTAAATATAAAAAAGCATATTTCAGGCTTTCTGGGTGGCTCAGCCATTTAAGTGTCCAACTCTTAGTTTCCACTCAGGTTTAGGTCTCAGGGGGTCGTGGGATCCAGCCCCATCTGGGGCTCCATGCTCAGCCTCGTGTCTACTTGAGATTCTCTCCCTTTGCCCCTCCCCCTGCTTGCTCTCTCTCTCTCTCTCTCTCAGATAAATAAATAAATAAATAATAAATAAAATCTTTTTTAAAAAAAGACACATGTCTAAACAATCAACTATGATAATGCTACTTGAGTGGAACATATTAGGATTCAAATATTCCTGCATATTTAATAATATATTCAACATTAAAAGGTTTCATTAATGGCCCAGTGGTAACTAACAATTACAGGTCACAAGAAATGTTATATGTAGAAAGGAGATAGACAATAGATATAAATAAATATAAACATATATAATACTTCTGCTAGATTTTTTTTTTAGCTGTATTTTGTCTTTCTGAAGGGAACTACAGATCATTTTGTAGGCCCTTAATTATGTTTCTGAATGGATGAAAGGATTTATCTGTCCTCATTTCTTCATTTTGCAGATGAGAGACTGGTGGTCCAGAAAAGTTAAATGACTGGCACTCATTCATTCATGCCTGCATACATTTACTGAACAAAGAATTTTTGAGTGCCTACTATGTGCCAAGCGCTGAGCTAAGAACTGGGAATTCACAGGCAAACCCAAACCCACGAGGTACTTAATCTATGGAATTTATCATTTAGTGGGAGGAGATATATTACTTACACAAACAAATTACAACTGTGGATAAGTGCCCCCAAAGATGTATTTGTGGAACTTGCAGGGGTAGAAGAAAATGATGTTATCAGGTAGCTCAAGGAAGAGTCCCCAAGCTGAAGTCCTGCAAAACATTAGTTTGGAAGGTCCCTTTTCTCCATGAGTTTCAGAGGGAGGTCCTGCAGCTGCATGAAAGAGCAAGGCGTTTAGGACTGGACGGTCTGGGGTTTGAAGTTTCTCTACCATTTGCCATCTATGGGATTTAGAACAACTTATGCAACTTACCTTAGGCTTAGTTTTCTCTTCTGTAACATGGGATTTATAAAATCCCTGCTTCCCTGGTTTATTATAAAGATTAAGGGAGATTTTTGTTAGGAGTAAAAGTTCAGTAAAATGTTGCTATTCTTAAACACAGGTTGATGAGTTTCTAAGTGAGTGTCACTTCCATATGAAGCTTCCAATCCTTTCCTGGATTTGTCTTGATTTTCCTTGAAATACAGCAACCAGCTTTAACTTAAGTATGTTCTGACAAATCAGCTATTGTGTAATGCAAACCTGTCATGACCCTTGAAGACCAGGACAAAGATCAAGGCTCCGAAGCACTGCCTTTTCCTCTTTTATCGCCTATGGTGCCCTTTGGCTATTTCTGTGCTATTGCAATTATTTGTCCTCTTAAGTAGAGGATGGAAATAAAGCATTATACAACACCATTTACAAATATCTAGAAAAAAATTTTTTATAGACTTTGTAAAGAAAAACTTAGGGCTGTTAGCACATGAAGTGTTAAAGTTTGGAAAGAAACAAAGACTGTTTATTGTGTTTTAAAATAATTTCTTCTTAATATCCCAACAATCCCCATAAAGGATACTATGTTGAAAATTATCAACATAGTCATTTGAGTAATTTGCTAATCTAAATGACCCGTCAGAAAACGTAAGAGTATCTTCAGTGCCTCAGGAAATCTATCATCACCCCCTTGACCCATCCCAGCAAATGACATTACTGGAGAGCCTTTTCTGAGTCCGTCTGGCCACAACCCCTACATTTAATCAGTTACCAAAGCCTGGAGAGAAAGTCTGTCAAATATTCCTTAGGTTCAGCCCTTCTTCTTCTTCTTCTTACTTTATTACTATTTTTTTTTAATTTCTTCATCATCATCGAGCTGGAATACCTGCTTGATTACTAGTCTTACCCCCATTCTATTCCAGTGAGATTAACTCACACAGCATGCTGAGTAAGATAGCAAAAAAATGTGGAAGTAAAGTGCTCCCCTTGCTCCCCACCCCCAACTCTGAAAAGTGCCCTTAATCCCTGGAACCTCTGAATGTCACACTATATGGCAGAGCAATTAAGGTTTTAGATCTCATGATAGGGAGTTTGTCCTGGAGTATCCATGTAGGCTCAATCTTACCACATTAGCCCTCAAAGGTAGAGAACTTTCTCCAGCTGGAGTCAGAGAGAGATGGGTTGGAAGAGAAAGAGGAGAGATACGGCCAAAGGGGAAGTCAGAGAGATATCAAGCGAGAGAAAGATTTGACATGCCATTACTGGCTCTGAGAGTAGGCACCCAAGCCTCTAGGGGCTAAGAGTGTGCCCCCCAACACCCATAACAACAGCAAGGGAAATGGAGATCTTAATCCTGTCACCATAAAGGGCTAAATTCTGGCCAATAACATGAATGAACTTGAGAACAGATTCTTCCCTGGAACCTCCAAGAAGAAACACAGCCCTGCTGGCACTTTTTTTTTTTTTTTTTTTTTTTTAGCCCAGTGAGACCAATGTTGGACTTCTAACTTTCAGGTGTCATTTTAAATTGTGGTAATTTGTTGTGGTATCAATAGAGAACTAATACACAAAAGAGTTCACTGTTCAAAGCTAACTAGTGGCTCCAGTCATACCAAGGATAAAATCTAAGCTCCTTAGCATATTGTAAAAATGTTAGCATTCTCTGTTCCCAACCTATCCATCATACATGTCCTGGCCTTCATGTCCTGACCAGAAGCTACCTTCTCTGTGAAAGTCTCATTGACACCCCTGTGGAGTTTCTCTTTTATTCACTCAATAAATATTTAGCACCTACTATGTGTCAGGCACTGTTCTAGGTGCTATGAACAAGACATTAAAAGCCTAGGGGCTCCTGACTGGCTCAGTCGGTAGAGAATGTGACTCTTGATCTCAGGGTTGTATGTTCGAGCCCCACATTAGTTGTAGAGATTACTTAAAAAAGTAAAATCTTAAAAAAAAAAAATAGTTAAGTCTTAAAAAAAGAAAAAAAAGCCCAAGTTTTCGTGGAGCTTCCACTCCAGTTGAGAGAAGAGGGAGAAGAACACAAATAAGCAAACAAACACATAATGAAGTTCACATTGTGATAAATGCTCTGAAGGAAATGAATAGATTGACATGATACAGAGCATTTTGATGCAGAAAGGACACCTTTAGGTAGGGTGGCCTGAAAATGCTTTGAGGGCAGATCTGTAGGATGAGAATGGCCTGGCCATATGGATGAGCTGTACAAGGGCAGTTCAGTCAGAGGAATCTCAGCTGAAAGGATCCTGGAACTTAGCCTGTTCCAGGATATAAAAAGATGCCAGTGTAGTGGGAGAGCAGCACTGAGGGGAATTCATCTTGGGCCAAGATGAAGATGCTGATGGACAGTAGACTGTAGAAGCATAAGCATAGGAGCAGGAACAGCCATGTCAGCAACCCAGTGGGAGAAGGAGGAGGACTGGCTGAGAATGGTAGCCATGGAGAAGGAGCAAAGCAGAACATCTGGAAAGATATCCTGAAAGTGAGATCAAGAGCATTTGCTGATAGATAAGCCTGGAGATAAAAATCTACTAAATATTCCCAAGATCCAGTCCTTCTTCTTAATTTCTTGATTCCTTGACTCCTTTCCCAAAGCTTGCTCCAAGTTTTTGGCTTGGATGGTTGGTGGTGCCATTTACTAAGACAAGGAAGTCAGGGGAGGGGGGGAGAGGGAGGATGGAGACAGGTTTGGGATTTAAAAAAATCAATCGTTCTGTTTATACTGTGTTAAATTTATGCCTGTGAAGCATCAAAGAGGAAATATCAAATATTTTTTTGGATATGCCTGGAGCAAGAGAGAGGTCAAGGTTAGAAATGTGAAACTTGAAGTCATTGGCATGTGGATGGTATTTAGACTTAGGCACTCTTTTCCATGCTCTAACTAAACTTTGTAGAGACTTCTCTTTTAACAATTATCATACCATCTTGTAATTGTCTTTGCATGAGTGTCTTCTCAAAGGATTGTAAGCCTTTGAGGCAAGGAATTATGTTGTATCTGTATTCTCCTTTGTTATATGATAGTTTCCTCAATTGATAGAAAAATAGATGATAGATAAATAGATTTTCTTGATTTTACAGAAAAGGATACTGGGGTATAGGGAGGCAAGTGAGTTGCCCAAGATCACATAAATAATAAGTGATAAAGGAGGGTTCCAAACTTAGCACGCTGGCTCCTGAGGCCCCAACTATTAACCAGTCAGGTTTTAAATGCTTCTCCAGGAATGTGGCATTGTTCAATAATGTAAGCACAATGTAATCAGAACAAAATTATGAAGACACATTTTTGCAATTTTACAATTCTCACAAATGGCACTCTAGCTCAGACCTGTACTCAAGGTGGACTTGTGATGTACAACTCCAAATATACTCCTCTGCATAGTAGAATATGTGCGTGGTATGTTTCCCAGAATTGTGTAAAGTGGTAGAACCCATTGTCTGGTAATTAAGTTAACTATCCCTACATAGATTTGGGTTTGAGTAATCATTCAAAAGGACTTCATTTAGAGTCAAAACTATTGGTATTTACCTTATTCTAGCTTCCTGTCTTGGTTGAAGTTTTATATTTAAACTTGGTATTTTGTCATCATGGAAAACAATGGGCAATTGTTGTCACATATGTATTGGACATTCCTTAAATCCATGAATGCACAGGAAAGGGAGATATCAAGTGGAAGCAGAGGAGCATGTAGCACTAGTAAGTACCACTTTGAGCACTAAGTATGGACCAAGCACAGTATTAAACACAGTTAGGCAAAAAATGGGAAGTAACTCACCTAGGTTCACAGTTGTAACTATCAGACAGGATAACCCAGACCCATTATCTTTCCAATATATCTCTAGTCAATTGGTTAAAAGCACTTAGTACTAACCTTAAAGGATATCTCAGAAAGCAAAACACAAACTTTATTTCAGAAATTATGAGTATATCTTCCTAAAATATGAATAAATTAGTCATAAGCCTTTAAAAAGCAGTTAATGCTTATAAATCAAATAAATAGAGTTTGGTAAATGGTGCCAGGTAAATTGATCATTCTTTTGGCAAAAGTAGATGTTTGCTTTGCATATCATGAAAAACTCAGTTCCATTTGACTTAACGATCAAAATATATCTTTACAAAAGTAAAAAGTAGAAAAGATATGGAGACACCCAACTGGCTCAGTTCGTCGGGCATGTAACTCTTGATCTCAGGGTCATGAGTTTGAGCCCCACATTGGGTGTAGAGATTATATAATAATAGAAAAAAGTAGAAAAGATAATTTTTAAAAACTATTGAGACAACATGACTTTATAGAAGAAATAAAAGCTGTTATAAAAGATTTATAGACCAACAGAAAAAGTATTTAATTTACAGAAATTAAATACTTAAACATTTAGAGAAAATTCTCTCTCTCTCTCCCCTCTCCTTCCTATCTCTCTTATCTATCTATCATCTTCCCACACTCATGTACAGATATATACACTACCACCACACAATTATATCTATAATATATAAAAAGCTCTGGAAAATCAATAAATTGGGCACCTGGGTGGCTCAGTTGGTTAAGTGTCTGCCTTCAGCCAAGATCATGATCCCAGGGTCCTGGGATGGAGCCCTGCTCCAGGCTTCATGCTCAGCGGCATTGGGGCCATTGGGGAGGATCTTCTTCTCCCTCTTCCTCTGCCCTTCCACCCCACTCATGTTCTCTCTCTCTCAAATAAATAAAATTATTTAAAAAAGAAAGAAAATCAATTTAAAAAAGACAAATAACCCAGTTGAAAAATGATCAAAGAACAGGTGGCAGGAAGACTCTAAAATGGTCTCCAGTAATCTCTATCGCCTGATATTTATATCTCTTGTATGAACTCTTGAGTGTGGGCAGACCTATGACTTACTCTTAACCAGTAAAATATAGCAGTGGTGATGAGATGTCACTTTTGTGATTAGGTTACATAAGATTGTGACTTCCATCTTTTAGCTGATTCCCTCTATTGCCTCTTAGATGGCATGTTTTGATGAGATAGCTGCCATGTTGGAGAGATGGATATGACAAGGAATTGAGAATGGCTTCTGGCCAATAGCCAACAGGAACTGAGGCTCTCAGTCCAGTAGCCTTCAAGAAACTGAAGTCCACCAACAACCACATGAGCTTAGATGTGGATCTTTCCTTAGATAAACCTTCAAATGAAACCATGACCTTGTGAGAAACCTTAAAGGAGAGGACTCAGCTGAGACATGCCTAGATCCACAGCAACTGGGAGATGATAAATGTGTGGGTTTTAAGCCATTAAATTTGTGCTAATTTGTTAAATAGCAATAGATAACTCATATAGGATATGAACAGGCAATTTATAAAGGAAGGACTACAAATGATTCTTTAAAAATGCTTACTCTCACTAGTGATTAGGAAAACAATACAGAAAAATTACAAAGAGATATCAGGTTGTGCCTATCAGGTTAGTAAAAATGTTAAAGACTGGTAATTTCTAATAAAAGCAAGAGCAGGGAAAAGAGTTCTCCTATAGAGAGCTAGAAGCAGTATAAATTGGTAAAATGTCCTTTTTGGAGAGCAACTTGGCAAGACCTTTGAAAGGTTTAAATATATAGACAATTGACTCAGTAAAATCCATCTTTTGCAATCTATGCCACAGAAAGAATCCGAGTCATGTATGTCAATATTCATTGCAGCATTTGATATTATAGCAAAATATTGGAATGCCACCTTCATACAATGGTAGTCGGTAAAAATGGATCTGTGTGTGGTAACCTGGAAATGTATTCATGATTTATTAGTGGGTTAAAAATCAAGTTGCATAATTGTTTACTATGACCCTGTTCTATGACAAGCAATACACATATATATATATTCATATATGCACATATATGTATGTGCATAGGAAAAGGTCTTGAAGGATACACACCAACTATGATCAGTGGTTACCCCTAGGAAGTAAGAACAGGGCAGATGAGAGAGATGCTTTCACTTTGTACTTCTTATTGTTTAGATTTTTTTCAGGGAGCAGTTAATTTTTTTCATATAATATTTGCAATTCTTAAACCAATGAAAATAAATAAAAGGAAATAAAAAACAAAATTAAAGCATTCTTTTCTTGTTGAAGGAGGAGAACTTTGATACTCTACTCTGTCATGTAACAAAAGAAGACTGAAAACAGAAACAGATGTCCCTCATTCAAGCATAGGGAAGGAAGCAAAAATAAGAGAACTGTTTAAGGAAGAAAGGTTTTAAAACAAAAGTAATCTCTTAGAATTTAATCTATACAACCACATATGGCTTACATTAAAAAAATCATTTTATAAAGGAGAAACAGAAATAACTTGTTCATTTTACCACTAAGAACAAAAAATACATTTGATAGCCATGAACACTTTACCAAATAGAAAGTATCCAAGAAAAGACAGATAAAACAAACAAAACAATGGAAAGTATTTCTCAAAGAGACCAAGATTATATGTGACTAAATGAGGGAACTTTAAGGTTGAACAGTATGAAATTGCCATTTTTGTAAGTCAAAAATAGTAGACAAGCAGTAGTTTCATACTGTTCAACCAAACATATGAGATACTTCTTGCATTAAACAAACCTTTAGGAAAATAGCAAAAATAAAGAAAAATTTAAATCTCAAGGGTTTTTTTGCTATCACTTTTTATATATTGTAAAACTTTATAGGACAAACCTGAGACCCCCACTTTGTTTTCTAGACAAGGCAACTCTACCTTTTCATACTAAATTATAAGCACAAATGTTAATATTTGAGGGGATCATTCAGATGTCCTTTGTGCCTAGTTACTGCTCAAAGAAGAAAAAAAAACAATTAAAATGTTACCTTTCCAAAAAACAAAACAATACAAACAAACAAAAAGTTACCTTTCATGACACTCTGGTCTTCAGAATGAAAAGATAAAATGTAGACAAAGCTTTGCCACTGACAGCTAAACTTTGAAATAATCTCTAGATAGAAAGAAAGTAACAAAATTCAGAGAGTTCCAGGGGAGCCTGGGTGGCTCAGGTCATGATCTCAGGGTCCTGGGATTGAGCCCCTGCATAAGGCTCCCTGCTTCGCAGAAAGCCTACTTCTCACTCTCCCACTCCTGCTGCTTGTGTTCCCTCTCTCGCCATGTCTCTCTCTGTCAAATAAATTTAAAAAAATCTTTTTTAAAAATTCGGATTGTTCCAAATATAATTTTTTTAAAGCAAAGGAAAATAAAAACCCACTTAGCTATAGACAAATTGCTTTAACAGCATAACCTGTCGATAATTGGTTCAGAGTAAACAATATGGTATCAGAAGATAAAAGAAAAATAAAAGTAGGGAAAAGTGTTGAGTCGAGACATGGCCTGGACCCTGGGAACATAGGGATGAACGACACAGTCCACGCCCTCTGCAAGCTCACAGTGACATAGGGATCTAGGCTGTGTAAACTAACAAACTAGTAAGAGCTACAAGTGGGGGATGTATATACTGCAGTACAGAAGAAGGAAGCCATGACCAGACCATGGGCTGGAGTGGGGGTATCAGAAAAGTCCCAATCTCTGAATTGAGTCTTAAAGGAAGTGTAGACTTTAGTCCAGGGAACAAGGGAGGAAAAGGATCCCCTAGGATCAGTGCTTATAGATATACAATACCTATTGATCCCTTTTATTGCAAGAATTGGGTCATGAAACCTTTCAAACACAAAAAAGTTGTAAGAATGTTATAGTGGACACCCACATACTGCTTCCCAGATCCTACCATTAATATTTCTATTTTATTATATATCTATCCATAGGAATTTCTAAATAAGAAAAAAAAGTATGTGCTAATAAGGGTATTTTTAGGCTATAATAATTATCTTTTTTTTTTTTGGCAGTTCTTTCTACTTATATTGGAATCAGAGGTTATAGGCATATAAATTTTTGGATAAGACCTCAAATAAAGAAATTAAGGGTAAATTTGTGGTATTAAATAGGCAAAGAAAAATGCCATTATAGAAAAATATAATCCATATTACTCTCTAATACTTTCATCTATCAAGAAAGTGCCTTTGTTTTGTGTTATTTTGGTTTTTGCGTATTTTGTTGCAACTGTATAAGGGCTTATGCTGATTAGGAATACTAGGTTTGTGATTTAAATTACAGTTGGTGGTCTAAATTCCCCATTCAACTGATAATTGGATTTCCAGTTCCTAGATTTTTATGAAGGGTATGCTGTCAAGCATTCTTAGGATTTTTAAAGTTTTATACACTCCTTATGGTAATTTAAGTATGCTACTAAGAATCTGTTATGAATATGTATTATGAAGATGAAGAAAATGAAAAGATGTACTGAGAAATCATCTCTCTCTTATAAATGAATGCTTGGCTAATGCATATTCCAGGCAGGAAGGCTGTAGAAAAGAGGCATTTCTGGGAGTGTATGAGATCTAATTTGGAGCCATGCCTTAGTTGAATTGTTCTGAACTTCCGTGCACATAAGAATTACCTGCAGAGCTTATAAAAATGCAGATCTGATTTGATCCCCCCAATTCTAATCAGGAAGCCAAAATGGGGTCCAGAAACTGCATTTCTGGCAAAGGATGCCAACAGTGCAAGACCATACTTTCAAAGACTCTGTTGAACAAGTCCCCGTTGTGTGACACTTGAGCTTGACCAAGTGTAGCTTAGTAGATCTGGACCTTGTCCATTTGGACAAAATATGAGTGACCATTTTTTTTGAGCACTTATTATATGTTACTATTACGAATATGAAGACAGGTTATTTGAATTAAGCCTCCTGCTAAAAACAACTAAAAATGCTGGATGAAATACGCTTTAAAATATCTTCTTAAAAGCACGTAATGTTAGATAAGATGTCATCGAGCCAAAATCTGGGTGAAGGTAGGAATCCAGGGTGTAGCAGAGAAACAAAGCTACTTTTATTCTGAGAGCATTTGCTGAAAAGGAAAAAACTGAGGGGCAGTTTTCATAGTTTTGGCTTATGGGACACCCAAGCTAGGGAGTATAACGGGAAACCCTCCCCCAGTAAAGTTGAGACTCCAAGCTAGGCTAGACTCTAGGGTAGGATAACCCAGAAGCAACCCCCATGCTCATTGCTAGATCAACAAGGAAAATAGCCCTGTTCAACAAGGAAAATAGCCGAGGGGTTAGGAAGGAGAAGAGGACCCTTGTGTGAGAATTTGTAGCCACAAGCTGGTGTTTGTGCTGTTTTTTGGTTTTGTTTAAGATTTTATTAATTTATTTGCCAGAGAGAGAGAGAGAGCACAAGCAGGGGGAGTGGCAGGCAGAAGGAGAAACAGGCTCCCCACTGAGCAAGGAGCTGAATTCGGGACTCAATCCCAGGACCCTGTGATCATGACCTGAGCCAAAGGCAGGCACTTAACCGACTGAGCCACCCAGGTGTCCCTGTTTGTGCTGTTTTTTAGTCCAAATTTATATCACCTGAGTGGTATAAAACTATTACATCATATAAGCAGAAGGCAGATGGATTGTCAACCTGAAGTCTTGTGGAGTGGGAACTTTACTGCTAAGCCAGGGTAAAGGGTACCAGACATTTGTTTTCCCACCCTCCTTTCTCTCTCTCTCTCTAAGATTTTATTTATTTATTTGAGAGAGAGAGCACAAGTTGGGGGGAGAAACAGAAGCAGAGAGAGAAGCAGGATCCTTACTGAACAGAGAGCCTGATGTGGAGCTCGATCCCAGGACCCTGAGATCATGATCTGAGCTGAAGGCAGAGGCTTAACCCACTGAGCCACCCAATGCCCCATTCTCACCCTCCTTTCCATTAGGAAGATGACAGATCAATTGCCACAACAAGAAACATATTGTAACTCACCTGGCTCTGATTTCTTGCTCAATTTCTTGCTCAGTGAACTGCTGATTAAAAAAATTTTTTTCCCATAAAGAGGGGTGCCTAGGTGTTTCAGTCATTTAAATGTCTGACTCTTGATTTCAGTTCAGGTCTTGATCTCAAGGTTGTGAGAATGAGCTCCCATTGGGCTCCATGCTGGGTATGGAATCTACTTAAGATTAGTATCTCTTGGGACGCCTGGGTGGCTCAGTGGGTTAAAGCCTCTGCCTTCAACTCAGGTCATGACCCCAGAGTCCAGAGGTTAAAGCCTCTGCCTTCAACTCAGGTCATGACCCCAGAGTCCTGGGATCGAGCCCAGCATCCGGCTCTCTGCTCAGCAGGGAGCCTGCTTCCTCCTCTCTCTCTGCCTGCTTCTCTGCCTACTTGTGATCTCCGTCTGTCAAATAAATAAATAAAATCTTTAAAAAAAAGATTATATCTCTCTCCATCTGTACCTTCCCAAAAAAGAAAAAAAAAATACTTCTCATAGAGATATTTCCATAGGTTCCTATTAGTAAATGAAGACTAAAATTTTGATAGTTATATAAATTGGCTTTCTTCTTTATATCCCAGTCTTTTGAATTCAATTGTAGGAGGCATCCTTTAGACACTGTTTCAGGATGCCTAGGCAAGAATAGAGTTTCTCAACCTGCTGGGCCAAAAACCATAACCTG
Source organism: Mellivora capensis (assembly GCA_004024625.1). Taxonomy (NCBI): domain Eukaryota; kingdom Metazoa; phylum Chordata; class Mammalia; order Carnivora; family Mustelidae; genus Mellivora; species Mellivora capensis. The sequence goes on along the minus strand of PISX010001476.1, from coordinate 95,797 downwards.
CCTGTGGAGTCCTGTGCGAGTTTTTGCTATGTTGGGGAATCTTGCGTGGAGGCCATCCAATCAAGCCACCAACCCATGGCTTCCGAACAACTAAAAGCACATTCTCCCCCAAAATTAGCACACTCAAAAGAAGCATTTAATTGTTTTCCACATGATCTCTATAAACCAAGAGAAGATCTGATAAGGTATGCTATTTCCAGAAAGAGCTCCGTCCTAGGAGTCAGAAGTGGTTTTAAATTTAATCTCTGGTACTTACTAGCTTGTGAGCTATTTAAACAATTTCATCATCTGTAAAATGGGATTGATATTTGCTTTGCAGTATAATCATGAAGATTAAATAGAATAATGTATGAGTATGTGTAACATCTAACATAATGCTTGGTATTTAATAATAAATATTAATAAATCTTAGTTTCCTTCCTTGCTTCCACTACTTTCATTTATATTTATTTATTTAAGTAATCCCTACACTCAACTTGGGGCTTGAACTCATGACCCTGAAACCAACCATCATACCCTTTTCTGACTGAGCCAGCCAGGGGCCCCAACTTCTTCCTTCCTTCATTCCGTCCTTTCTTTCTTTCTCTCTCCTTCCTTCCTTCTTTTCCTATCTTTCTGTGGGTGTGTATGTATTTATTTGTTTGTTTCTTTTTAGCAATCTCTACACTCAATGCGGGGCTTGAACTCACAACCTTGAGATCAAGAGTGGCATGCTCTTCCAACTGAGCTGCTAGGCACCCCGACCTTTTTCTAATAATATAAACACATTTGAGGATTTTTTTCCCCTTGTCCTATGAAGTTTGTATCTGGAAGGGCTGGTGGCTGGTTTGCTGCTGATGATAATCACAGTAAGGAGGAGAATAACACAGAAAAATCAGTGTCAGCTTTAATCAAAGAAATTTGTTTTTTTAGGAAGACCAAAGGAGGAAAGGAAATGCAAAGAAGAATGAGAGTGGACCTGGAAGTAGGAAGAAAAGCAGTGGAGAGTGATGTCCTGGAGACCAAGGGAAGAGGGAATTTCAAAAACAGAGTGATCAAATGTGGAGATTAAGATAAAGACTGAGAACTTTCCACCTGATTTAGTAACTTGGAGGACCCTGGTGGCCTTAGCAACAACATTTCAGTGGAACTGAGCAGGAAACCAGCTTGCAACAGGTTGAGAAGAGAGAGGGAGAAAAAGAAGTAGAAGAGTTTGGTCAAACGTCTTCAGGTCTAGCTTTCTCTAGGGAAGAGATAAAGCAGTAGCTGTAGGAGGACAAGGAATTGAGAAGGCGTGTTTGATTTAGCTGGAACTTTGAGAGTTAAAATACTAGATGGAGAGGAGACCAGAGAGAAGGAAGGTATCAGATATGGAGGACGGAGCATAATGGAGAGAGGGAAGTTCCTGGAGAGGCAGAAGAGCCTGGGTCAACGGGAAAGAAGGTCTCCTATTTCATTGTGACAGGAAAAGGCAGGGTGCAAACCCAGGTTCACTCATAGACTCGGAGCCAGGAAGCTAAGGGAGGAAGCACTCCTTGGATGGCTTCTGTCATCCTGTCCCCCCTTGAAGTAGGAATTTAAGTTTTCTCTGGAGAGGCTGGAGGAAGGGGGGGAGGTTAGATGTTGGACGGAAGTGGAGAAGGTAAGGAAAAAACCCATTTAGAGTATGGAGGAAGAAACTGACCAGGGAAACATAGCAAGAGGCAGAGCAGTGTCAAGGACCCATCTGAAATTGATTACTCTGAATTTAAACCAACACCAATATGTAGGGCTCTGTGGTTTTCTTCAGGCACTGTAGGGGGACTAAGCCACGTTTTTCTGTCATGTTGCACAACAAGGGGCTGGTAAATACTTCACAAGTGCTTTAGGAGTTGTGATGGGAAGAACACTGATTTGCAGCAGTGGTGTAAATAATCCCAGTATGACTAACTTCAAGCTATCAATGTGATGTTCCTGGATTCAGGCTTGGGAAGGGATGCCCAGTGGCACACTCTTTTTTTTTTTTTTTTAACTTTTATTTTTTATAAACATATTTTTATCCCCAGGGGTACATGTCTGTGAATCACCAGGTTTACACACTTCACAGCACTAACCATAGCACATACCCTCCCCAATGTCCATTACCCCGCCCACCTTTCCCGACCCCCTCCCCCCAGCAACCCTCAGTTTGTTTTGTGAGATTAAGAGTCACTTATGGTTTGTCTCCCTCCCAATCCCATCTTGTTTCTTTTCTTCTTTTTCTGCCCCCCTAGTCCCCCATGTTGCCTCTCCACGTCCTCATATCAGGGATATCATATGATAGTTGTCTTTCTCTGATTGACTTACTTCACTAAGCATGATACCCTCTAGTTCCATCCACGTCGTCGCAAATGGCAAGATTTCATTTCTTTTGATGGCTGCATAGTATTCCATCGTGTATATATACCACATCTTCTTTATCCATTCATCTGTTAATGGACACCTAGGCTCTTTCCATAGTCTGGCTATTGTAGACATTGCTGCTATAAACATTCGGGTGCACGGCAGTGGCACACTCTTATATAATATTCCCACCATACAGATACAATAGACATAAGTAACCATAAGAGCATAGAAAATAGTAAAATGTAGCAAAATAATTAAGAAGTGACAAGTTTTGATTCTTTAGTACCTTGGTTTTTATATAATTTTCTTAATTATAAGTTTATGTAACTTAATTTTTAATAACTGACACCTGGCTTGCAAAATTCCTGCAAATGTTACAATCAGCTCTCTAAGACAGCACGAGCTGCTTCAGCGTTGAAATGGCCTGCACTAAGGGATTGGATGGGGTTGGGGGCAGGGAGGAAGCTAAGACGTTAAGTGACAAGATTGCTTTCTTGGGCAAGGGGACTCTCCCCTGGGCCTGCCAGAGCGAGTCTGAGTTCACTGGGTAAAGAAAGGAGCTGGAAATGATTGGAAAAAGGTTGACTCTGGGGAAGGGATGAGAGCTGTTAGGTGGGACATGAATCAAGGATCAGGCAATTCGATATTGCAGTAGTTACCAAGTTTGTATCTTTTCTGTGGCCATTTTCTCTCATTGTACTATAAATAGTCATAAAGGTCTGACGGAATAGGCTGCCACAGCGTGGGGGAGGGGCTGTCCTGGAGAAGAGCAGAGAGACCGGTTTTGAGTCCAGGGGCAGGAAACCCCGGGCCGCCTGGATCATGTCACAAGAAAGTCACCTCTGCAAAGGCAAAACCAGCTGGGAGTCTTGCTGTTGGCAGTTTCCCTGAGCTGTGTTTTGTTATAGGTTGGCAGGAAGATACTTGGGGGATGGAAGCTCTTTTTGGTTCTAAAATTATACTATAGCAATGAATGCTGGTAACTAAGTTCCTTCTTTCAAGTAGCTCACTAAATAAACTTAGATAAAAATCCTTTTGTTGTCATTCTTTAAAGTTCTTTGCATGAGGTAGGAGAATAAATTTGCTTCATTTCTGTTCAGTGCACTTTTCTGGTATTGGAAAGTCACTTTCCACAAAAGAGCTAACACATTAATGGCCTCAGTTTGGCTTTTATAATCGTGACTGGGTATAATTCCGAATCATGTTTGGTGTGAGATACCTCAGCAGGCAGCATTTTCACTCTTTTCAGAGAAAATATTTCATAGAGTAGCTGTATTGTCAATATCTCTCTGTTTGCAAAAATCCTACCTGCTCAGGGTACAGCCACAATTACAAAGACATTTAGAGATTTTATTATATTTGATTATATTTATATTTCAGAAACAGTAACAAGAACAGGAGGATGTGGAGAAAAATAGGCAAATGTATTAACACTAAAAAAAAAAAAAAGCATGTGTTAGGGCAGCAATTTCCAGAGCAGTAAAATTATGGGGGTGGGAGGAGTGGGAAGTGGGAGGAAGGACAAACACAGAGTTGCCAAGTCATGACATTCAAAAGAAATTACCAGTTGCTGTCATTATCATTTCTTAAAAGAAAGATATTTTAATACTAGATAAATAGTAAGAAAAGAATCTTTGAATCAAGAGAATGCATTTGGTTTATGGAAAACTCAGCAAATTGTTTTGTTTTTTTTTTGTTTTTTTCATTTAGGGCTTAATAGTGAAAGTATCTCCATGAGCCATTGTAGGACACATGTGAGGGTTTTTAAGAATTTAGTGATTCTCTCTTCTTTTTCATTAATCTCTTGCATAAATCTTTAATATTCTGTTACACAAAGAAAGGAAAGAAAGAAAAGTAAATGAAATAAAGGGGCAGTGTGATATTAGCAGTTTAAAAAGGCAGTTTTCTTTGAAAACTAAAAAGAACTATAGGTGTTTCCTATGGTTCTGCTAGAAAGAAGAAGTTGATTGGGAGGAAAGTTATGATTACATATAGTCTGGCATAATGGAGAGAATATGTTTTTCAGAACTGGGACAAGCCTAAACAAGGAAATATCTGAAAAAAAAAATTTAAAAAAAAATCCCATTCACATCAAAAACAATGAAATATTTAGGAATAAATTTAACCAAGGAAGCGAAAGACCTGTACACTGAAAAGTATAAGACTTTGGTGAAAGAAACTGAAGACACAAATGGAAAGATATCCCGTGATCATAAATCAGAAGACTAATATTGTTAAAATGCCTGGTTTACCCAAAGCTGTTTATAAATTCAGTACAAGCCCTATCAAAATTCCATGTAATTTTTACAGAAATAGAAAAGCAATTCTAAAATTTCTATAGAACCACAAAAGATCCCAAATTACCAAAGCAATCTTGAAAAAAGATGGAGGTATGTTTCTTGGTTGCAAACTATGCTATAAAGCTATAGTAATTAAAATGGCATGATACTGTCACAAAAATAGACACACTGACTAATGGAACAGAATAGAGATCCCAGAAATAAATTTCTGCATATATGATCAACTAATATTTGACAAGGGAGCCAAGAATACTCAGTGAAAAAAGAATAGTCTCTTACATAAATGGTATTTGAAAAATTAGATAACAACATGCAAAAAAATGAAATTAGGTCCCTATTTTACACCACTCACAAAAATAAACAGAATTGATTAAAAACTTAAGCATAAGATCTGGTACTGTAAAACTCCTAAAAGACTACATAGGGAAGAAGCTCCTTGACATTAGTCTTGGCGATGATTTTTGGATATGATACCAAAAGCACAAGCAACAAATGGAAAAAAACAAAACAAAACAAAAAAACCAAAAACCAAGAGGGACTACATCAAACTAAAAAGCTTCTGCACAGCAGAGGAAACCATCAACAAAATAAAAAAGCAACCAATGGAATGGGAGAAAATATTTGCAAACCATATATTGGATAAGGGGTTAATTTCCAAAATATATAAAGAATTTACTCAACTCAGTAACAAAAACCAGACAATCAGATTTTTTAAATGGGCAGAAGAACCAGATAGACATTTTTCCAAAGAAGACATTCAAATGGCCAACAGGTACATGAAACGATGTTTAATATCATTAACCATCAGGGAAATGCAAATCAAACCACAGCTGAGACATTACTTCACACCCATTAGAATAACTATCAAGAAGACAAGAGATAACACGTGTTCCTGAAGGTATACAGAAAAGGGATTCCTTGTGCACTGTTGGTGGGAATGAATTGGTTTAAGCACTGTGGGAAATAGTACGGAGGTTCCTCAAAAGATTAAAAATACAACTACCATATGATCCAGCAATTCAATTTCTGGGTATATATATATATTCAAAGGAAATAAAAACATGATATTGAAAAGTAAAGATATCTGCAATCTCATGTTTATTGAAGTATTATTCACAATTGCCAAGATATGGAAACAACCTAAGTGTCTATCAATGGATGAATGGACAAAGAAGAAATGGTTTGTGACTATCTAATGGAATAGTATCCAGCCATGAGAAAAGAAATGTTGCCATTTGCAACAACATAGATAGACCTTATGATAAGTGAGATAAGTTAGACTCAGAAAGATAAATTCGGCAATGTGTCACTTATATATGGAATCTAAAAAAGCCAAACTCAGAAAGTAGAATGGTGGTTATCAGGGGTTGGGAGTAGGGGAATTGAAAAGATGTTGTTCAAGGGTACAAACTTACAACCAGTAGATAAGTTGTGGAGATGGAATGCATCTCATAGTGGTTAAGTCAACTCTACTGTTTCTCTGTTACTAGTTGGATTTGTGAATGTTGTTTTAAGACATTTGTGTCTATGTTCCAGAGAAATGTTGGTCTGTAAATGTTTTCTTATCTTTGTCCAGTTTTTATATCAAGGATATGCTGACTTCATAATGTATGTAGTATTCTCTCCTCTTATACTTTGAGCTTTTGTAAGATTTGTATTATTTCTTAAATGTTTCATAGCATTACCAACAAAAATAAATCTTTGTTTTGATCTGTAGTAACTCTATTAATGAGTTTCTAACATTTATTTAATGGGTTTCTTGCTGTGACCTCTAACAGAAATGATTATCAGGATAATTCAGCTGGCAAATTGTAATGTATTTAATTATAAGACAAAAAATATTGTATGGTAAGCTTCAAAGTTGTAAAGAGATTAAATCTTAATGATTCTAACCACAAAAAAGAAATGATAATTATGTGATGTGATAGAAGTGTTAGCTGATGACGTGGTGGTAATCGTATTGCAATATATGTGTATCAAACCAACATGTTCTATACCTTTAACTTACACAGTTATATGTCAGTTCTATTTAAAAAAATAATAATAATCGCTTCTTGGCCTTTTGGCTAAGATCAACTGTAAAAACAATAATAATAAAGGACTGAGGTCTAGGTTCGAATCCCAGCCCTGCCACTTACAACCCAGGGACTCGGGCAAGTTATCGAACCTCTCCAAACCTCAGGTTTCTTCTTCTCTAAAGGAGGATAATGATACAGGTACATCCCAAGTGGTCTATGCTGATTTGATGAAATAAAGTAAAAATATAAACTACGACTCACAAGATTGCTTAGCATTCAGTAATTGTTTGCTCTTTTCTTCTATCATCCTCTTATCTTTCCCTTTAAAAATAATGACAGAAACTGGTAATAATTTATTTTTAATGTCTTGAACTTGACTTTAAGTTGGTACCCTCACCTTTAGATATACACACATATACTCTCCCCCACAGACACCAATTTTTCCGGTCTGAATACTTACACAAGAATAGGTTGCACCTAGTAAGTCCCTACAAAAAATTAGCTATTACGATTTTTTATACTTTGCTCTTTTCCTTTTTTGTTTTAAAATGGATTTCTCATGCTTGTAAATTGCTCTTGCACTCTCATTAATACTTGGCGCTTTGCAAATTTGATCAGTGTGAGCTGCTCTGAGCCTCTGAGCATGGTCACAGTAACTAAGCAGGAGAGCACCCAGAAGCCAGGGCCCTCTCCTCCAGCACCCTTTGCTTATCTAATGCTTTCCATCCCTGTGGTGTTCAAGCTTGCCCCTGGCTACTTTGTGTTTCCATACCTCTAATGTTTTATTGCATTTTATTGCATTACCGAAGGAGTATAAGGTTGACTGTCAGTTAAGTTGAATGTAACACAGCAAAGTGGAGCATCTGTAGTTCATTTGTTTTATGAACATTGTCAACAGAAATGTATTGTCTGGGTTAGATGCTGGAGTTATGTTAAAATACAAAAACAAGAAAGCCAGTTTCTGCCTTGGGGAAACTGCTTGGGGGAGGGGTGACAGCCACAGGAACATTTAGACATTTAGAGCAGAGTGTTGTTAGGGGTCTTCATGGAAATGTGTTTGCTCCTGCTACTAGGGAACAGGCATTGGGGGTGGGGGTGCAAGGGAGGGTGCAGATGAGCCCCCCAGTGAGAGCTTGGGTCTGCCTCAGCCCCAGGGGCAGATGGAGAGGAAGGTGAGTATTCAAAGCAGAGGGGACAGCGCCAACAAAGATGTGGAAGCTAGAAAGAGCTTGCTATGTGTAAGCATATATGTGTGAAGAGATACAAGCAGGAGGACTGGGGGGGGGGGCGGTGTATGAGAGTGTGTCTGAGGCACCCACAGGGCCTGGAAGCCTGTGGGGAGTTCCGCGACAGCAAGCGTGGAGCCCAGTGGGGGGGATCCGCAGCCCGGTCTGATTTGCCCTCTCGGGGAGGTCTGATTTCCCCTCTTGGGGCTCTGCACTCCGGCCATTTCCGGGCCTGAAATGCCAGCTTACTCAGACCTTAAGGATGTGGCCCTTGCTAGCTCAAATCCACATTTCCTCTGAGTCTCTCAGGCCACAGCATCTTCTACTTCCTTTAAACTCTTAGGACATCCAGTGTATGACCTTATGGAAGTGAATACTCACATGGCCCTGCCCTGTGAATTGTTTCTCTATGAAAATATTTCTCGACTCTTCTGCAAGAGGGCGAGTTTTTTGAGCACAGGACCCACTTCTTTTACCTCTTTCTGTTCTCCATAGAGGCCAGATTAGAGCTTCCAAATGGTAATTGCGGTAAGTGTTTGTTGTTCAATTGTTGCCTCTCTGGCTTCGTGGGGGGAGTAGGACCAGGGTCAGATCCAGAAGTCTGAGGCAGACATGCTCTATTTAGGGGAACTTCCGGCCTTCCAGGCCACAGGCAGGGAAACAGGATAATATTCGCGAAATCTTTTTTCTCTAGGTTTGCAAGTTACCACGTTCTCCTGGTTTCTTCCCAACTCTATTGACTGTTACTTTTCCATCCCCTTTGTCAGCCTCTCTTTAAGGATAGATGCTGGAAAGCCTCCTTTCTTTCTTTGAAATTCTCTCCCCTCGGAAGATTTCAGCTCACTCCTGAAGCTTCAGGTTGCCATTTTTACACCAACAGCTCTGGATCAGGACTTCTGGCCCAGCCCTTCTCTTTGACCCTGATCGCCACCAAGACCCTCCCAGCCACCCCCTTCACCCCCGTGACTCCTCAACCAGTCTCTGCTGGGGTGTCTCACAGATACTTCAAATCCAGTGTGCTTGGAACTGAACTCATGTTCATATTTCCTACCCTGCAAACTAAACAAGCAATAACAAGACAGATGAAAACCCTAAGGCTCCTCCGGTGTTGCCCTGCTTCATGAACAGCCCCAGGTACTCGGTTGCCCAAGTCGCAAACCTGGGAGCTCTTCTTGCCTTCCCTCCACCAACCATCCCACCAATCCCCACATCAAGTCAATCATCCCGCGCCAAATCTTCCCTCACTTCTTCCCACTCCCACTCATGAAAACCTAGTTCTCTACCTGGATTATTGCCAAGGGTTCCCTGGATACACTCCTGACCCCCTTACAATCTATTCTGTGTTCCACAGCTAGAAAACACGCTTATAATCATGTAGATCTGATTATGTGATTTCCTTACTGAATGCTCCTCAGGAGTTTCCCACTGCCATACAACAAGGCAAAACCCTTGCCAACTTGCCCTCTTCTCTATGTGCTGCCCTGCTCCTTACGGTCTGCACCCACAGCTCTCCTGGACTGACTTCTGTGAGTATTTCATGCTCTCTCTCATCTCTAGGTCTCTGTGTCTACCGGTCTCTCTGCTGGAACGCTCCACCTGCTCACTCTCACCCTGGCAAACAAATAAATATGAGTCACTTGCTGATGCTCTGCTTGGAGACACAAATAAGGCAAGGAGATGGTAGGACCTAGTATACTGAATGGCCAGGTCTCAGCCCTGTCAAATTTCATATCCTCTGTGCATTATAGTTATCACTCTATCCTCGTGCTCTTGTCCTGCAGTCTGGCATAGGCAATTCACTGGCTCTGTGATCAAGGGGCATAACTGATGGGGATGTGCTAAGCCATCCTCTAGGTACAGTTTGGGGACCTATGCTGTACCTTTCTTCAGTGTCTGGGTGTTTTCACATATGTAATGATCATGAATGTTCCATTTGTTATAGACAGCATGTGTCTCCGAGATGAGGTACAATGACAAGGCATTTATGGCCCAAGAAAATAAATAGCATGGGATTTATGTTCTTAAAAATGAGGGTGGCTGCTTAGGTCTATGCCATGTTGGGATGATTAACCCAAGATACTCATTAAGCCCGGTGTCGATTTACTGGGCAGGAGCTATACTTCAGCAACAGTTGAACTGGAGGCCTGCAAGGCCATTAAAATGAAACGGATAATCTAATCTCTGCAAAATCAGCACAGGATTCTAATTTATGCTTATCAAAAAAAGGATCATTTCTATCCAAATTAACCAATCAGTAATATAATGTTAAGGCAATTATATTAGACAATGTTTCCAAGAGATTGAATTATATCAAATTAATTCCACGTTGGCTTAGATCTCCAAGCCAGGTATTTTCTGGAGGCCATGTGTTATGAATATTTGTGCCACATCTGGGTTTCTCTGGGCCAAAAGGGGTCCTTATAATCATAACATGCATTAAACATGTTTACATGAGCTGCAGTATAATGAACAATAGTGAACTATTTCAGAGCCATCAGTTAGGAAAGGTTAAAGAGGCTAATCCCAGAGTCGGGAAAGGAAGAAACTCAACTGCCAGCAATGAAACATTAAAAAAAGATTGCTACGACAAGTGGTCAAGTATAAATGAATTAACGAATGAATATACACAGCGGTGAACAGTGAGTCCTGAATGCTTTTAAAAACCACACGCTTTCCTAGCTCAGTAGCCCAATCTCTTCACTGATATCACATCTCCTGCACACATTGAAATCCAAATCAAAAATGATTTTTTTCTCACAAAGCACAATTCCACATATTTGAAAATAATCATTTGGCCGCTCGATAGAAACAGGGAGAAGCTAACTCTGCCATAAACGGGTGTCAGTGAAGAAAGGCATGCCATCTCTCTCTGAGACAGAAGCTGCTGCCTTAACCATTCCATTGCCAGATGTGCCCGTGGGCGTTCCAGACTCTCTTTGGGTGTTGGTGTCCTGAGCACTGGCACAATTCAATCCCTTCCCAGAAAGGAAAGCAATTCATTACATCAGTTCATACTAGGAGCTTGCTTGTTAACTGGATGCTATCTAATTTAATCCTCCCTCCCATAGCTTTATTGATGGAGAGGTATTAGAATCCCAGCTTTGCCAGACAGGAAACAGACCCCAAGGACTGAAAGGATTTGCCTAAAGTTTCACAGCTAATTTCAGCAGAGAACTCAAGCTCCTCAGGCCATCCTAACACAAGTTATACCCCTCAAGCTGCCTCTCCCGGCACAAAACCCATGCTGTGACAAGCTCCGGTAGCAGACGATTCCATTGACAGAAGACCAGACCCAAGAGAAGCATGCCATGGCCGAGGCTTGGAGGGGCCACAACACGAGATGCCAATCCCAACAAACTTCTTTTTACTTTCGAGGAAGATTGGGACTTGATTCCAGCAGATGTTTACCGAGTACCTTCTGTGGCCAGATCCTGTGTTCTGTACTTTCACAGACCTCTCAGTCGTCACAACAAATTCTTATTACTAAGATGCATGAAGGCAGCAGAAGCTTCATATTTAAAAAGAACCAAAGTGTGCCCTGTGGATAAAGAGGAACACTTGTAGAATTTTCTCCGTATCTCCCATTCTTGGGAACAGGTGTGATTAGTTTCTTAAAAGCAATCTCATTGGAGTGCCCAAATATCAGTCTGTAGACATTTATCTTGTTCTTTCCTTTAATCAAGCTGGGTATTTTTTAATCTTTAGTGTGACTAAGAATTAGGATTGTATAGCCATTTTAGAGATTTTTTTTTCAAGGATGATTTTGACATGTGTGAATTTTAGCCTCAGGCTGATGTTAGAACCCAGCCCCTGCTCCAGATATGACCCTGCGGTAGACTAGGACTGGGGAAGCTGCTGATAATTCTCCTGGTGTCCACTGTTGATGTCGCCCACTTCCTTGGGGGCACCACTCCTCCTCTCTGCACTCCAACCCAATGGTCTAAAAGGGAGCAGCCATCTTATATGACTGCCTCCCTGGGCCCAGTGATTGGTTCCAGATATTGGACACATGATCTGTATGATCCAAACTGGACCATCACAACTGTCTCCCAGAACTTTTCAAAGAGGAGCTACAGAGATTCACACATACTTTCTCCTTTCTGGTTGTGGCTCCCTGAGGGTGTGCGCCCAGAGCCGCCAGTGTCTCCCATGAAGAGACAGAGAGACAACCTGGGGGTGTTGGGTGTCTCTGGATCCAGTATTTCCTCAGGCCAGCTTCTTCCTGCCTGTCCCGCAGTTCAGCTCTGTGAGTCAATAGATTTATCCAGTTTCGTAGACACAAATTGGGGTTTTCTCTCATAGGAAAAAAGAGTTCCAACTGAAGATACCAGTGAAATATTTTTTTGTTTGTATTTTTACCTAAAAGGCAGTATGCTGCAATAGAAGGCATGCTGGTTTGGAAACAACATTAGAAAGAACTTTGAAGATTAGGAGGTGTCAGGCACCTATTTTTTTTTTTTTAAGATTTTATTTATTTGACAGAGATCACAAGTAGGCAGAGAGGCAGGTAGAGAGAGAGGAAGGGAAGCAGGCTACCTGCTGAGCAGAGAGCCCGATGCATGCGGGGCCTTCACCCTGGAATCATGACCTGAGCCGTAGGCAGAGGCTTTAACCCACTGAGCCACCCAGACGCCCCAGGCACCTATTATTGACATGTGGTGTTGGGGTGGAGTGTGGGAGAGAATTGGCCTGGGACCAAACAGTTCATTTAACTCAACTCAGGGACTGGTCAGCCTGCAGCTCAGGCCCAGATGCGTCAGGATTCTCTTCACAACCAAGTTAAGTTGAACTGCTTCACACTGCCCCTTCCCCCACTGAATTGTGGGGACCCATCTTCCATTAACCTTAGGCCCATAGACATGGCAGAGCCCTTGTCCTTCCAGGTAGTGAGCTGTGAGCACAAGTATGATGAATGCCAGTCCTGAATGCTGGCAGCAGTAGAGATAGAATTGCTCATAGGAACTACTCCACTATCGACCTATGGGGGCAGGGACTAAGAGTGGGGACATTTAGAGCCCCACAGAACTAGGTTTTCATTTAACTGGGTTGCTTACCATCTGAATTCTTGGAGTGCCAGGTTTTTATCTCTAAAGTGAGAACAATCATACTTAAACCTTTAGTGCTTTTAGGAGAATTAAATAAAGGAACTATGTTGTTGCACATAGTTGGCACTTAGTATGTGGTACTTGTACTGAGGATGATGAGGGCAGGTGATGATAATAACTAACTTTTTCACTAGAAAGTAGTCCAATGCTCTTTTTTTCCAATAGACAAATACAGCACAGGAAAAGTGGTCTTTTTTCCTTGGGGTCATGTGATGAGTAGCTAACAAAGACAGTATTCAAATAACCGACTCATAAGGGATTTGCACTTAAAAAATTTTTTATTTATTTATTTATTTGAGAGACAGTCAGGGGAGGGTGGGGCAGAGGGAGAAGGAGAAACTCAAGGAGACTCCCAGCTGAGCGTGGAGCCTAAAGTGGGGCTCGATCTTACCACCCTGAGATCAGACCCAAGCCAAAACCAAGGTCAGACACTTTAACCGACTGCACCACCCAGGTACCCCAGATTTGTACATACTTATGAGCCAAAAAGTGTTCAAATACTAGAAGTGCTCGTTAGTTTTGTGAACAAAGTGTGAATCACTATTATTTTGCTTTTTAAAAAAAATCATTTACAAAATAAAATTTGATGCAAGTATGCTTTTATAGTGTCCTAGACCCTCAATTTGGGGTGGTTCTTTCCCTTAGATTATGCTGGAAACAGACTTCTAAATTCTTTCTTCTAAATTTTTATTTTTTTCAAAATGTCAAAAGTTTTCTTCACATTTTTCAAAGGTGAGGCGCTGTCTCCTATCTTAATGAGAATAAAATGAAACCACTGCATTTCCCCAAAGAGAGGTCTTGAGGAAACACAGATCCCTAAGAGGATATCGTTAACTGCCTGCTTCTTATAATTGAGGCCTCTTCTCAAACAGTTCTGCTGTTTAATTTCAGCTCTCACCAATAACCCTTTCCTTTTTTCGATCAAGTGTTTAATTTCCTTGAAAGATTTTCTCAGATTTCAACGATTATTGAGGGGATTTTCATTTTACCCTAACCCTTTAATGGCTAAATCTTGCATATCCATTATTTCGGAAAAGGGTATTTCTGTTCATCTAAGTAAATAGTTCATGGATTTGCTCTTCTTTTCTTGCCTATTATTGCTGAAATGAGGAATTATTTGGAAAGTTCTTTGCTAACTATCATGTAAAAATCAAGTAAAATTAAGCATTTACAAAAACCCATCTTGGGCAACTCTCAATTATCTACAGCAATATAGACTAAAGCTTAGATTACTAAAAACAGATAAACTCCCACACTTGATTATGGCTATTCTGTTCCTTTCTTCCAAGTAAAATGTGTGTTTAATCTTCAGTTCAGCTTTTCTTACAACCCTTAAAAACTTTCTAATTTTAGGAAAACATTAAATATTCATCAGGAGGTAACAGGAAGAAAGAAGAGAGGGGTGGTGAGGATAAGACAGAAGTTTAGGGGTAAGAATTATTGCCACTGCTATTTAACTATACAGGAAAATTATTTAAAAAAAAAACCATATAAAAATAACAGCAGCGGGCACCTGAGTGGCTCAGTGGGTTAAAGCCTCTGCCTTCAGCTCAGGTCATGATCTCAGGGTCCTGGGATCAGGCCCCACATCGGGCTCTCTACTCAACAGGGAGCCTGCTTCCTCCTCTCTCTCTGCCTGCCTCTCTGCCTATTTGTGATCTCTCTCTGTCAAATAAATAAATAAAATCTTAAAAAAAAAAAAAAAACAGTAGCAAATCAATCCAGTATGGCTTTTGCCAGATTCTTCCAAGGACTTTAATTTATCTTAGCCCTAATCATAAACCATAGCTGGCTTTCAAATCTGGGTTAGGTCCTGTGTACTAAGGAATTTGGCTTTATCCAAAGAGAAGTTCCGATCTTTGCTCTCAGCTTCTGGGATGCACTCTGTCATATCTGGTAGGAGTCTTTGTTTAGAGCAGGGACTGTCTACACAAGAAAGACCGACAATGTGCTTAGGGTCAGGGCTTTGGGTCATGTAGTGTCATTGGACCTGGAGACTGAGTTCACTCTTGTAGCAATCAATCAGCCATGCCTATGTCACGAAGCCCCAGTGAAAACTCCGGTCACTAAAGCGCAAGGGAGCCTCCCTGGTTGGAATTCCCTGTGAACATTGTCAATCACTGATGCTGGCAGGTAACATCCTGACTCTGGGACTGGAACAATGGAAACTTCAAATTTGAAGCCCTCTTACACTCTGCCCTATGTGTCTCTACTTTTAGTTTATTTTTATCCGTAACCTTTCCCTGTAATTAAACTACGTCTGCTTTCTGTGAGTTCTGAGTCTTTAGAGCCAATTATAGAACCTAACGGTGGGGACTCCCCAAACATGGAGTTGATGAAGGCAGTGTTGGGGACTATGCTTTCAAACTTTAAGGTCTGCCTAACTGTGGGGTGCACCTCTTCAATCCTCCCACAGGATGTTGTCATGACATCTATTGTAGCATCTAACACATTGTTCCTTTTGTTTGTTTTTTTAAAAATATTCAGTGATGGAATGGCAATAAAAATGCTTATGGAGTACAAAGGTGTGGTTGTTTCATTAGTAGCAGTAGTAGTATGGTGATAATGGGGAAACTGAAGTTCAGAATGATTAAGCAACTTGCCTAGAGTCACACAGTAAGTGACAGAGCAGGGATTCATTGGAGGCTAGTCCTCCTGACCCCAGAGTCCAAGCTATTAACCACCACAACATTCTACCTCAGCATTTGTTGGAAAGAACAGAAACACGACACAGAGCTTAAGTTCAAATCCTACCTCCCACCAAAAAAACGAACAGACAAGGAATTCATTATTATAAGTTTTCCTCCTTTCCCTCCTTTTACTTCTCTCTCTCTCTCCTTCTCCCCTCTCTGCCTCTGCTTTTTTCTGTGCAAGGCAGATGAAAACAACAGGCTACAGTATGGGTGAGGAGGTGGTAATGAATGGAAAGACTTCAAAGGGAAAATCCACTGGATCTATGACTAACTGGATTTAGAAGATAAAGAAAAAGGAAAGGTCAACAACATTCACACAGTTTGGGAGTATGGTTAACTTGGAGGATGTTATTATCCATGATAGAGAGAGGCAATTTCAAGGAAAGAGAATAAGCTTTTTTCCACCTCATTAAGGTACAATTTACTTAGAATAAAATTTGCACATGTTAAGCACACAGGTTGACTTTTGACAAGTATATATCAAGATATTGAACATTTATGGGTCTCCCAAAAGTTCCCATGTCCCTTCCTTTCATTGTCATGTCTCACAATCACTAATTTGATGCCTGTTACTGTAGATGATTTTACCTGTTCTGGAACTTCACTTAAACAGAATTCTACTTCTTCCTATGTTTTGTATCTGGTTTCTTTTTTACCTCAGTGTAGTGGCTGTGGGACTCATCCATGTTCTTGCACATATCAGTAACTTGTGGAGTTGGGGGAAGGGGCAAATAGTTTTCCACTGTATGAATATACCATCATTTGTTCATTCCTTTATCAGTTGATGAACATTTGGTTAGGTTTCCAGTTTTGAGTAATTATACATGAAGCTGCCATAAACATCCAGTATATATTGTTGGGGAACAAGAATTTCCTGTTTCCTTCAAAGTCCTTCTGGCTGGACTGAGAATCAAATGGACATGAGACAGATTCACAGGAGAAAATTAAATTTAATAGCATACCTATGGGGAATCTGCACAGACACGGAAACTCCAAAGGCAGGCAAAGTGAGGTATGTATGTTATCCTAAACTAAAGAGAAAGGAATAGGGGTCTAGGACTTTAAAGCGAAGGAATGCAATTCACAAGAAGATAAAAAAGAGTAAAGGTTTGGTCAACAGAATGTTTCCAATTGGGCCACTCAGAAATAATGGGATTTGAAGTCCTCTCATCAGACAGGCGGCCTTCCTAGGTTCCTCCCCATCTACAGTTACCTACTTCATAGTATAATGTAGTTATCTATGGTGAGAGCTCTCTTCCTGGAACAGGTCCTCTATCTAAATTTATTTTTAGGCAATTGTAGAAGAGGTAAAGGGCTTTTTAACTCAAAATAATCTTCATGCCACAGTGACCCATCTTGGGGCGGCCTACCCTTGTCCCCTTTTATAGACAGATACTCTCATTTCTTATGGGTAAAAACCTAGGCAGCAGAATTACTGGCTCATAGGTTTGATGTGTATTAACTTTTCAAGAAACTGCTAAATGGTTTTTTGAAGTGCACCCTTTTACACTTCAACCAGCAATGCACGAGTGTAGCTCTCCATTCTGGTCGATCCACACAGTGGCCAGTCTTCTTAATTTGGTGATTTTTGTGAATGTGAAATAGCATCTTACTGTGTGTGTTAAGTAGCTATTGAAGTATAACTTACATACCATAAAAATTCATCTGTTTTAAGTGTACTTACAGTTGAATGATTTTTAGTAAACATAGAGACTTGTGTAAATATTATCACAAACCAGTTTAAGAATATTCTTATTACCCAAAAAGTTTCCTCACATTCACTTACAGTCAGTCCGCTCCCATTCCAAGACCAAGGGAATCAGTGATCTACTTTCTGTCTCTATAATTTACCTCTTCTGGCTATTTCATGTAAATGGAATCCTATGATAGTCTTTTGCATCTGACTTCTTTCACTTACAAGATTTTTGACATTCATCAAAGTTTTAGTTTGTATGTCAAGAACTATGGAAGGTCTTGGGGCTCATGGGTGGCATCTGACTCTGGTCAGATCATAATCTCAGGGTCCTAGGATTGAGCCCCATGTAGGATTCCCTGCTCAGCGGGGAATCTCTCTCTGTCCCTCCCCCCCGACTCAAGCTCTCTCTGTCTCAATCTCTCAAATAAACAAATAAAATCTTTAAGGGAAAAAAAAAAAAAAAGGAACCATGGAAGGTCTGAAATTTTACCCTGATTGCAAACTAACAAGGTAGCCTGCCACAATTTCATGACTGAAGACATGAGACTCCGGGATAAGGGATAAAGGACATTATTCCTTACAGCCTAGGAGGCTACTTGAGCTTCATGTTTGTGCTGATTCCCTCTGCGCCTCAAGTCCCATAGGTGTGCTGCAAGTGGGGCCACATGAAGGCATGTCAGTGGGCCTACGTCAAAGATGAGAAATTCTAAGCTTGGGGAACCCCCATTTTTTGTAATGAGCTGCAAGCAAACCCACCCAACATTTTCCCTGGAGAGAGACATTATCTTGATTAAACTGGACATCAAAAAAAAATCATCCCTCTACTTCATAGCCAGGCACTATCTCAATCATCCACATCTGTTTGCCTAACAATCCTCCGAAAAAAAATGGCCTGGAATGAAGACAATCAATGCCTTAGACCAGGGAGAATTTTCTCCAAACACTATTTCAGCAGCAGTTTCTTTTTTTTTTCCCTTAAGATTATCTATTTATTTATTTGACAGACTGATCACAAGTAGGCAGAGAGGCAGGCAGAGAGAGGAAGGGAAGCAGGCTCCCTGCTGAGCAGAGAGCCCAATGTGGGGGGCGGGGGGCAGTGGCTCAATCCCAGGACCCTGGGATCATGACCCGGGCCAAAGGCAGAGGCTTTAACCCACTGAGCCACCCAGCTGCCCCAGTAGTTTCTTTATTTATGAAATAATAGTCCATTTAAATAAATGATTATAAATGTAGAAAAAAAGAAAAATTTTTTGTAAAATAGGACACCTTTTGTTTATCTCTTCCTCAGTTGTTAGATACCTGGATTATTTCTGGTTTGGGGCTATGATTCGCAAACATGCCTTTGTGCGACTACATGTTTTCATTTCTTTTGATTCTTAGGAGTGGAATTGTGGGATCATTGGTAACTTAATGTTAAACTTTTTAAGAAACTGCCAAACTGTTTTCCAAATTGGTTGTATCATTTTTACACTTCCATCAGCAGAGTACGAGTGTTCTGATTTCTGTCCTTCCTTCCCAACACTTAGTGTTCTCTGTCTTTTTGATAGTAGACCTTCTATGGGATATGAAGGGGTATCTCACTGTAGTTTTAACTTACATTTCCCTGGTAACTAAATGAGTGCTGTTGAGCATCTCCCCACATGCTTATTAGCCATTTGTGTATTTTTCTTAGTGAAATGTCTACTTAAATCTTTCTCTCATTTTATAATTGGATCATTTGTCTTATTATTGAGTTATAAATGTTCTTCATACATTCTGGATACAAGCTCTTGTCCATATATGTGATTTTCAAGTATCTTTTCCCCCGTCTGTGTCTTGTCTTTTCATTTTCTTAATGGTGTCTTTTGTTGTTATTTGTTTTTTTAACTTTTATTGAGATACAATTTACATATCATAAAGTTCACATCTTTCAACTGTACAATTCAATGGCTTTTGGTATACTTACAGGGTGGTGTAATATCACCATTTCTTTTTTTTTTTTTAAAGATTTTTAATTTATTTATTTGACAGACAGAGATTACAAGTAGGCAAGAGAGGCAGGCAGGGAGAGAGAGGAGGAAGCAGGCTCTCTGAGGAGCAGAGAGCCCGATGTGGGGCTTGATCCCAGGACCCTGGGATCATGACCTGAGCCGAAAGCAGAGGCTTTAACCCACTGAGCCACCCAGGCGCCCCACCATTTTCTTATTTTAGGACATTTTCATCATCCTCAAAGGCAACACTGTACTCATTAGCAATTATTCTCCATTCTCTCCCCCGCCAAAACCCTCTGGCAGTCATGAATCTTTCTGTCTCTGAAAACTTGCCTAGTCTGGACATTTTTTTTTTTTTTTTCCCCAAAGATGCGGGACTCGATCCTGGAAGTCCAAGATCAGGACCTGAGCCAAAGGCAGCTGCTCAACCAACTGAGCCACCCAGGCGCCCTGGACATTTCTTATAAAAGGGATTATATAATACTTGGTCTTTTGTGACTGGCTGCCTTCACTTAGCATAATGGTTTGGAAGTCACCCACATTGTAACATATATCGGTACTTCATTATTTTTTATTAATGGTAACGTTGCATTGCATGGATAGATCACATTTTCTTAGTCATTCATCTAGTTGATGGACATTTGGGTTGTTTCTACTTTTTGGCTATGATGAATAATGCTGCCATGAACATTCATGTGCAAGTTTTAGTGTGGGCATCTATTTTCATTTATCTTGGGTCGATATTTAAGACTGGAATTTCTGGGTCAGATGACACCTCTATGTTTGACATTTTGAAGAACTGCCAAACTACTCTTTCAAAGTAACTGCACCATTTTACATTCCCACCAGCAGTGTACAAGGGTTTTCACCAATACTTGCTATCATTTCTCTTTATTTTATCATCGTCATTTTAGCAGATGTAAATTGGTACCTTATTGTGCTGTTAATTTGCATTTTCCCAATGACTACTGATGCTGAGCCACTCTTTGTATGTGTATTCACCATTTGTGTACCTTTGGAGAAATGTCCATTCAAATGTCATGCTCATTTTCTAATTTCATTAATTTTTTATTGTTGAGTTATAAGAGTTCTTTCATATTCTAGATACAAGTGCCTTATCAGATTAATGGTGTTTTCTGAAGTGGCAAACTTTTTCATTTTGGTGATTTGCTTTTGGCAGTCTATCTAAGAAAACTTGGCCTCATCCAAACTCACAAAGATTGTCTCCTATATTTTCTTCTAGAAGTTTTATAATTTTAACTACTACACTTAGGTTTATGATACTATATTGAGGTCTTTAAAATAATCTTTGCATATTTGTGAGGTAAGTTCATTCCTCTGTATATGGATATCTAGTTATAGGGAGGGATATCCTGCATATGGATATCCAATTCCAGTAGTATGTATTGGAAAGGTCACAGTTTGCTCATTGAGTTGTTTTTGCACCTTTCTTGAAAATCAATTCACCATGAATGTGAGATTTGTTTATGGACTCTCAGTTCTGTTCCTTTGCACTATATACCTATCCTTGAGCCAATACTACCCTGTCTTGACTACTGTGACTACTGTGGCTTTATAGTAAGCTTTGTGAGTGCTTGAAGTTCTCTTTGTTCTCTTACCAGTTGTTTTGGGTGTTCTAGTTCCTTTGCATTTCCATGGAAACTTTAGGACCAATTTGTCAATATATCAAAAAAGGGTGGGATTTTTATAGGGATGTATTGAATTTATAAATCAATTTGGGGAAAATTGTCCCCTTGACAATACTGAGTCTTCCAATGCACAGACCTAAGGGGCCTTTCCGTCTCTTTAGATATTCTTTAATGTGTCTGATCTATGCATTGTCATTTTTAGTGAATGTCTTCCACCTTTAAATTAAATTTAAATTTAAATTAAATTTAAATTTAAATTGCTAGATCTATTTTTATGTTATTATGAAAGCCATTATTTTATTAATTTTATTTTTGGATTGGTGAATGCTCATATATAGAAATATAATTGGCTTTTGTGTATAGCTCTTGCATCTTAGGACCTAACTCAACCTGTTTATTAGTTCTAGTAGTTAGTTGTAGATTCTTTGTGGGATTTTCTACATACAATGTCGTATCATGTGAATGAAGGCAGTTTTACCTATTTCTTTCCAATCTGAATGTATTCATTTATTTGCCTTACAGAGAGTGTAGGAGAAAACATCCTTGCCAATTCCTGATCTTAGAGGGAAAGTATTTCATCTTTTACTAAAAGTATAATGTCAGTTGTATGCAATTGCTCTTCAAGAATTTTCAGAAACACAGCAAAGGAGAGTGTATATACCTTGGTGACAGAGCCCTTTGTTCCTCTGACTGGCTTGGTTGAAAGAGATAGAGACTGGGATAGACGCAGAGACAGAGATGGAGATAGGAATTAAAATGATAGAGATAGAGATAGAATGGTAAAGGTGTGAACATTTCATCTGAATGACATCAGCCAAGCTGATTCTGTCAAAGGGTTGTAACCAAGGCATGGAGAGCCTGGACAGGAAATGATAAAAATCAAGACAATGCCCAGTGGCTTTCTGTCATCACAAAAATCTTTATCTCAAGATAAGAGAAAGTACTATCTTAAACTGAGAGCTGGGAAAAAGAGGATCCCTGGACTGGCATTATCTGTGTGGAAAATGCTGTTGGAAGGACTGGGACAGGATGTAGACATGCATTAAGGGAGGGAAAATCCCTTCAGTATGAAAGCAGAGCTTGAAATACTACATTAGCCAACTGCACCGGCTGCCCTGCCCATTAAATATTCATGCTAAAATCCCTGTCAATCAACAGGAACAACCTTGTCCCACTCAGACCTACTAAAGAGAAACTACGTAGGTTATTCAGCAAATTATATATGTGTTGCCAAAGTGAGCACGGTTATTCAGCAAATTATAAAAGAAAAGGGACTTGGCTTTTGTTGTCCACAATGTTGCCAAAGATGCTTTGGTATTGAAGATCAAATTGCTTCCTTTCTTGCCTGTCTTTCCACAGACATGGTTGCATGACCTTGGAAGTGTAACCAAACCCGTAAGGGCCTCAATTTTCTCACCTGGAGGGTGGAAATAATAATAGTGCTTACGTCCTCAGAGAGCTATAGTGAGAATTAAATGAGATAATGTGGGTCAAGTATGCATATGAAACAATCAAGAAATGGTAGCTATTGTTGTCTTGAATTCAGGCAGAAACATATTCATTATCCAACTCATAATATGTGCCAGTCCATTAGCAGGAACCTTAGGCCCCATCGCACCTCGCGACCCTAGTATAAGTTGGGATGTTGCGAAGAGTTAGAGATCCCCAAAGGGCTTTGTCTTGGCTGACAAGAGGCTGACACAGGAAGCCACACTTCCCACCAAGAGGTGGTGGCCTGACCCATAGGGCCAGAGTACTGTGGTCTCTCAGCCAAGCCTGCTTCACAAAACCCTGCCCATGGGGATCTGTGTGACCTGAGTCTTTCCTTACTTTGCCTCTGAGGTGAAGGGCCTGCAGGGAATGTAAGCAGCTCAGGAAATTGTGCTGTGTGAAGGAAGGCACACTGACCCAATTTCCTGTCCTGCCTTTCCCTCTTGTAAGCTGAGAGACGGTGCACATGTCAGGTCATTTCTGTCAATGTTAGTTTCCTGATCTCCCAAAATAAGGGCAGATCAGATATTTATATGCAGGCTTGTGGTTTAGCACTTTAACACACAGTTTCCCTTTGATTCCCACAAGACTGTGGATTTCCCAATGCAGGAATTCTCTCTCATTCCCTGTGAGCCAACTGAGCCTAAAAAGGTTTAAGGACGTGTTCAAAATCACAGAGCTCAAGCCGGAGTCCTCCAGAGCTCTCCTTTGTTGCCAGGCCCTCGCTGCCTCGCTCAGAGAGCTCACAGCTATGAGGAGGAAAGAATATTAAGGATGTGAAAGAGCTTGGCACACTTTAGGACCTGAAAGCCTGGTGCCACATCCTCCTTGGCCAGACCAGAACAGAAAGGTGGGAGTCTATTTATAGAGAGCTTCGGTTTGGCTTTTGCCTGCTGTTCACTGTATTTCGGAGAGAGGAATATCAATGTCACAAATGCTTAGTACACTGAGACTTCTTCAACGTATTGCGTGGGAGAAGTATGCTTTTATCGTCCCATCATCATCTTCATTATCATCAACAACATCGTTAATAACATTAAGCTGGCATGCTGGGTCCCAGGGACCCCCCTATAGTGCTTTCCATATAACATCCCATTTATTCTCACCAGTGTCAAGTGCAGTTTTTTTTTTAAATCCCCAGGAAAAAAGGTGTTATTATTATATACGCATTATATAGAAGAAGAATTTGAGGAACAGAGTTTGAATATTTGACCATAATTCATGTGTAACAAAATATGAAAGGAGTTCTATGACTACTTGAGTTTTGCAAGCATTTAAACATGTACTAATTTTTCATTTCCTTTTTTGCAGCCAGTTTTTGTTTTTGTTTTTGTTTTTTTAATGTGAAACCTTTTCATAGGTCCTTAGGAATTGTGCGTCTAATGCCTTGTTAATATCCCTGAGGAAAGCAAATGGAGTGAGCAGGGACATGAGCTTTACATAACAATGAAAGAAGGAGAGAACTCCAGCAGATGGTTCTGCTGGCTCACTATCATGCGAAACAGGACCCCACTCATGGAGGGGCTCCTAGATTGAATCCTTGGGGAAGCTTTAAAAAAATATAGATTCTTAGGCCAAGTTTCTCTGTGTGCTCAAGGCCTCATCCCCTGCCCCACCTCCCTCCTACTGGTCTGGCTCATTTTCCAGCGTCTCCATCTTGTCCCTTCGCATCCAGGGAGAGCTCAGGAGGAGAAGCTGTGGCCACTCTTCCTTCCTTAAACTCCTTCATTCCTTCGCTCATCTTTGTTAAGTCTAATACATCCCCCCCCCATTTTTATACTACCAAATGACAAACAGAAACAATTTAGTAATGAATTTGATGTCCTTCATTTAAGGGAAAACAACTCACAAGCAGTGGAGCACTCTCTCAGGGAGAGATATTAGGAAGCAAGAGGCAACCAGGAAATGGAGCACGATTGGCTAGGAGACAGGAATTTCCTCAGAAGGCTAGCAGGGCCTATTTTCTAGGGTAAGGTGAGCTAGCTAAAGCAGGGCTGGCTCTCTGATTGGTGTATGTTAGGTTTCTTTGGCGGTGAGATGTTTCCCGTAAATGGAGGCTGACCTAGATTTAGATTTGTGACCTGGGCCAGACCACTGGGATGGCCTCCATTTTGTGGGTTTCAATGTAGGAATTAGCTTTATCATCACTGAGTACTATGTAAACATAGCTTCAAATCACTCTTCTAGCAGGATAGGTGCCCTCAGTTCCCTGTACCAGAATTCCTGGGCCTTTAGAGCCTCTCCCCTCCCCTGACTTCACTCTGTCTCTAAAGTTAACATGTTGTCCCCCTTGGCTCACCTCTTGGCCTGGATTTCTCCCCGACTCAACTCCCCCGCCTCCCCATTGCCTCATCTGCTGCTCTCTCTTAAGTGGCTCTCTATCCTCTGACTACATTCATGCTGGAGACCCACCTTCTCTTGTTTCCAGCTGGACCTGGACCAAAACTGTGAGGCAGTTTCTCTGGTGGCAAAATCCTTCCTATCAGGTGCAAATTATGGTCACCACCTGGAACAGCTGCCTTCCGAGTTTTCAGGCCTTACCAGTATGTTTCTTAAGGGAATTCCTCAATGTTAGCAGCTTTCATCAAATGATCTCCCCTCTGACATTATGAAATAAATCCCTGAGGCGTGTAGGCACAGCAACAGTGAGAAGTTTGGGCTGGACTAAGGAGTGTGGGGGTAGGTGGGAGGAAGGCAGAGGCAGCAGGAAAATAAAAGTAATATTTACTGAGCATTTAAATATCGAAGGAAACAGATTTCAGTGTATTATGTCATGCATACTCATAACAAGTCTGTGAGAGAAATGTTGTTATTCCTGTTACATAAATAAAGATACTGAGACTTAAAGAATTTAGCAGCTTTGTCTCAAGTCAAACTATAAATAAGTAACTGAACCAGGACTAGAATCCCTACTTTGGAACTGGCTCCAGAGCCCACTGCTTTATGAGATCATGGTTCCTGAGGCTAGCAGACTACTATCTTTCTTTCTCAGATGATCCCATACATCTAGAATCCTCCACCTGAACTTCAAGGAGGCTAAACCTTCCTTCTGCTGGGCTTTGCTTTAGAATTTCCTTGCTTTCTGGCTTCTCGAAGCCCAAGGAAAAGACTTTTCTTTTTGAAGTGCAGTTTCTCCCTCAGGTAATTTGTAATATCTGAGGCAAGGCACAAGCATTGGCCTGGTTCCTAAGGCAGGAGTCCCTGAGAACTCACATGATGCAGGGAAGAGCTTCGTGTGCTCCTGGAGGCCTGGGCTGGGGCCCACGTTCTGCCATCAACCAGCTCTACTGAGCTTCAGCAGCTTGGAGATTTAGGCCCCTGAAGTTGGCTGCAAAAGTCTTGCTTGGATCTATTTTGCAATGCTTCTAACTGGGCTTTGTGATTTTATAAGGGTTGCATTCAACAGCAAAACCCATTTCTGTTCTTTAGGGAAGGCTGGTTGTATAGAACCTTTCATTTCTCAGGAAAACTCCTTTTACACTCCAGAGTTGTCTGCCTTTAACCAAATGAAAATCATGGAAGAGACAGAAGATTTTAAATGAGAGGAAACAGAGGGTGAGTCAAACAGTAACACTAGACTGGGCTCTTGCTTTTAGCAGATAATCCTCAATAATCCACATAAAGCAAGAATAAAATGCCACAGTTATTAAATGCCCTGAGGTTCTTGCTTTAATCCCTCTTTCCTTAAAAAGTTATCTGCTCCATATGTACAAGCCACATCCTACCATCCCCCGCTCCCTCCACACCACCCCCAACCCAGAGCTGAGAGATTCATTTATTCAAGGATTTATTTAGTGTCAATCCACAGCCCATCTGCCTAGCACCAAAAAAAAAAAAAAAAAAAAAAAAAAAAAAAAAAAAAAAAAAAAAAAAAAAAAAAAAAAAAAAAAAAAAAAAAAAAAAAAAAAAGGAAGAAGAAGAAAAAGAAAAAAAATTAAAAAGCAAATATGGTCCTTTTCTGTTCTTTCAACACAGGAATGAACACCCTTCCCCCACACTCCTCACTCACACACCTCCTTTTTCAATGATTCTGTGTGTAAAGCAAAGGAATGCTTTGCTTCACCTATCCTTCCTAAGTTTATGATGCTTTGTTCCTAGGCCGCTAAAATTCACTCCTCCAAAAACAAGTTTTTGAAGAGTGAGGTCGGACCAAATTGGTGTTTTGTAAATCAATCTCCTTGAGAGCTTTTTACACCTGTAAAGTCTTTTCAAAAGTCTTTATGATTCTGGATAAACACCTGGATGCAGGCTGCCAGAGGTGGGGCTCAGGAAAGCTTCTTTTTCCCTTTCTTTTGGGGTATTTGCATGAATGTTGGTCAAGAGTTTTGCAAAAAGATGATGAAAATCTGACAGCAACACTAAGTAGTGACTAAAGCAAGAAAATGGATAAGTGTTACAGGGTGCTGAAGGTGTTACAGTGCTGACGGTGAAGTGAGTGCAATTAGAGATTTTTGAGAAAACAAAAGAGCCAGTTTCCACAATAGTGTCTCTCTCTGCTTTCTCTAAATCGACCAGACGTAGTTTTCCTTTTGCCATCTTTTCTTTCCTGTGGCATCTGGAAACCTGGGGTAGTGAATTCAGATAGTTGATCATGAGCAAACTGCTAAGCACCTGCTCTAAGAAACAGAACATGCTTCTCACACATCAGTGGGGTAGCAGAAAAGCATTTCCCTCTCCCCAGAAATGGATCAGAAGCAGTAATGGGGGAGGTTGAGGGCCTGCTGCTTTGTCAGGACCTAGAGACACTCACAATACTTGTGAATTTTAAATAGGCTGTCCAAAGTGAAATAAGACCTCACTTTGATTCAGGGGAACTTACCCATCTAGGACCATTAGAGACTTTTCATTACTAAGGTTCCAAGAGAAAAAGTGTTATGGAAGCCTGAGAGCTGCTCTTACATGAAAGCAGATGCAGTATCCGGAGAGAGGCTGGGAAAGACGGAGGCTTGGGGTGCGTGAGCTTTTGGTTATACAGGGGAGAGCACAGAATGGTATTTGGCTGGCTGGTCCCAGGACCACCAGCATCAGCAATTCTGATCTAAATCAGAATAAAATCTAAATTCAGAATCTAAATCAGAGGCTGATCTAAAATGCAGATGCCCCAGATGGGCTGACTCAAGTCTCTGGGGGTGGGCCCAGGGCTCCAAAGTTTCACTAGCTTTTCAGGCATTTCTGACGCAGTTTGAAAGTCATTGCTTTAAAACCAGTGGAGGAGTGCCTGGCTGGCTCAGTCACTAGAGCATGAAACTCTTTGGTGTCGGGGTGGTGGGTCTGAGCTCCACATAGAGTGTATAGAGATTACTTAAAAACAGTTTTTTTAATTATTAAAAAATTAAAAAAAAAATAAAACCAGTAGAGCCAATCTTACCTGCTATAACTTGGAACAAGATACAGATGATCGCTCATTGATTCTAACAAATGAATGTACTCTTAACCGTAGCCTGTTTTATGCGGGTGCCTAGTTAGCACCTAGGCAGGATCACTGGGGACCTCATTCAACCAGCAGGAAGTGGCCACATGGAGACTGCAGATTCTGACCAACCCTCTTCCATCCCTCCTTCTTTATCTCCTTTCCCCCTCCTCTCTTGTTTGTACACTGGCAAGTAGTTCCTAGATTTTTTGGGTTTTGCCTATCGGTAAAATAGCAAAACAAACAAAAAAATGAGAAACATTTTGGTGATTAATATAGGGCTGCCTACTTTTTCTTCTGGCAAGTAAAGACACTGAAAAATAACAACTATCTATTATCACCATGCTTAGATAAAATAAAGAATATTTTAACACTATTATCTAAACTACTAACACAAGGAGGCGAAAGGATATCTGAATTGGTTTATAAAACTCACTAACATCATTATTTTTCTCTATGTTGCCATTTTCTAAGAACTGTGGAATGCTGACTTTATCTAAGGCATGCAACTTGACTCACCAGAATGGATTAAATGAGGGGACACTTGGCTGAGGAGAGGGTTACCATCCCTGCTGAGGAAAGGACATTTGAATAGGTGAGTTCTAGCCGTATCTTGAGTGTTAGGCAGGCTTTTAACATTTTAGGGGCAGTTTCTAAAATTGGGATAGTAGAAACCGAAGCATGTGAGTGTGGGGTGCCCTGGAAGACAGAAAATCCACTGGGTCTCTCAGACTTAGATTGGAAAAGATGAATTGAATACAGAAAAGATCTTACCAATTATCATCACTGTTCAATACCAATATCTTCACTAATCACCATGTGCTAGGCACCATATTTATTATGTACCATCTAGTTTTCATAGCAATCCTTCAAGGTAGAGTTCTACCTTACAAATATATAAACTGAAGCACAAAGAGAGCACAATCATATGGATCTGAACTGAACTATTTCAGGTCCGACTCCAAAGTCCATGCTCTTTCCTTGTACCAACTTTCTCTCTTGACCTTGAGTGACAAGATAATTATGGTTGGCACTCACATCCAGTACTTCTATGTGCCAGGAACTGCAAAAAGAACTTTACATTCATCAGCTCATTTACTCTTTACAATAAGCCTAGGAGGTGAGTACTCTTGTTACCATCTACAGATAAGGAACTGAAGCCCCAGAGAAATTCAGCAAAAACACAGCCTAGGTTTTAACCTAGGACTCTGGTTTTGAGGCCCAAGCTCTTAATCTCTCCGTGGTGCCTCTGTTGTGGAGAATTTTCTGAGCTGCGGTCATAGAATCCAGGTACCATATATACTAATATTTTTCCTGGATGAAGCCAGTAACAGATCAGAGAATTCTCCTTTCTTCCTTCATGTCCTCAGTCTTTCTCGTATCCCCCAGTTCCTCCCCTGCCCCAAACACACAGCCGCACTGCATTTGCTTGACAGACATTATACATTGGAACTCCTTGAGCTCAAGAAACTAGCCAACTCCCTTACCTGAGTAGTGTCCTTGGCACTGACAAGGACCCCCTAAGTCAGCAGGTGCAGATGAGGGCTGTGGTAGAATTGGTATGGGTGGGGCCAAAGGGAACAAGATGAAAGAGGGTTCTACTGACAGGGACAAAAGATAGTTCTTACAGTGCTAATGCCTGGGAAGATGTCCAGTTACATGACCTCTAGTGAACTGTTATGTTTTTAAAAAGCATCTCATACTAATTCTTCTTTGATTTAGAAGGTACTTCAGTTCTATACACAAATGGGGAAACATTCAGTACAAATTCACAGTTTTTAGTATAAGTTCAATTAACATTTATTGAGCACTTATTACATATCAAGCTCAAGGAATGTTGAAGGGTTGGGGGATTTTTTTTCAGCACAGAGTGACCAACCCGATCCAGTTTGTTTGGGATTGTCTTGGTTTTATAACCGGAAGTCCCATGTCCCAGAAAAACCCTCAATCCTGGGCAAACCAGGATGGTTGGTCACTCCAACAGACGACCTACACAGCGTCTCTGTCTTCAAAGAGCTCCCAGTCCAGAGATGATGTAGGAAAATACATAAAGCAACCATGACAATCCAAAGATTTAGGTGCAGTGTTTCATTCAGGAGGAAATGGCAGTTTGAGATATATATATAGATATAGATATCTATATATCTATATTACATATTATTATTACATATTATATACATAATATACATATATACATAATATACATAATATATTACATATATATCTATATTACATATTACAATATAATTACAGAATTAATGAGTATATACATATATATATATATACACTGTACTCATTAATTCTGTAATACAGAATTAATTTCAGGGCACTTGACTGGCTCAGTGGAGCATGTGACTCTTGGATCTCTCAGTTGTGAGTTCAAGCCCCGTTTGGGTGTAGAGATTACTTAAACATAATTTTTTTTAAAAAGAAAGAATTTCCATTTGTTATAAACTCTGAGCATTAGCTCATTAGTGGACTGTACTGTGAAATGAAAATTATGGCAGAATATTTCAAGCAAAGTTTTGTTTTTGTTTAAAATAAACTATCTTTTCTCCGGAATGAATTCTCCTTTCACTCTGCTAGCAATCCAGTCTTTATGATTTTTTGCTTCTGTAGTTTACTGAAAGGAGTGCCTGCCTGGCTCAGTTGGTAGAGGGTGGAACTTTGGATCTTAGGGTTGTGAGTTCAAGCCCCATGTTGGGTGTGGAGATTACTTAAAATATAAATAAAAATAGTCTAGTGTGTATAATAGGCATTGTCTCCACCAGTGCTGTCCACCATATTATAGATATAGAATACCAACGATGTATGTAATATAAAATTTTCCAATAGCCACATTAAAAAAAGTAAAAAGAAAGAGGTGAAATTAATTTTAATAATATATTTAACCAAAAAATTTAAATATCCTTATTTTAATATGTGATCAATGTCAAAATTAATGGGACTTTTTTTTCTTACTAAGTCTTCAAAATTCAGTCTAGCCATATTTTAAGGGCTCAGTGGCCAGAAGTGACTAGTAGTAATAGTAGTTAACAGCATTGGGTGTCACAGGTCTACACAAAGCCAAATATAGAACAGAAACAATTAGTTTTTTAATTCAAGTCAAAATTCTTTGCCAAAATTAATGGACAATTTAAAGGAAAGTGGTTACTACTGCATATATTTTTGACTCCTCCATAATTTGGACTCTCCTGCCACTTGTCCCTTGGTTCCAGCTGAGCTGAACACAAATGCTAAGCCTAGGAGCAGAAGCACATGTAAAGAAGGCTGCAAGCAAGCTTGGGACTGTGTGTTCTTTCTTCACCACGGGAGCCCTGCTGAGCACATTGGGAAATGGCTACTCTCAGGCCTGGTTTCACAACATCCCCAGGTGTTTCCAGTTATCTCAAAAGGGTATCATGAAGTTTGCAAAACAAAATATAATTTAAATTCTTGGATATCTAAAAAGCAATTATTGTATGTGCCTCATGGTATGTGCTTGATGGGAAGGGAGAATTGTGAAACCCAGCAAACAGTGAGCCGATGTTGTAATTCCCAAAAGGCTGCAAAACACAAACAAAAATAACGTGACAGATATGATAAAGGCTGTATGAAAAAACACTGAGCTGGGGTTTAGAAAACCCGGTCCTTCCTTGGCATGTTTTGCCAAATGACTTATCTGTTCAATAATGCTGAATGAACATTCCACCTTTTTCCTCTGTTAAACATTTTTTACTCCCCACTGTCTTTTGTTTGCTATAAGCATTTCTGCTATTTTGGCTCATTGACTCTCAGAATGATTGCACCCATACTCTTTTTTTTTCCTCATTATTTGTTCATTTTGCAAACATTTACTAGGTCTTCCTATGTTTCAAGCATTGAGCTAGGCACTGGAGTTAGGGAAGGAATCACAAAAAAATGCTCACGATCTACAGGGTGAGCTGGAGAAACAAAGAGGAGGGTGCAGAGTGATCATTTCTGGAAGCGAGTTCTGGACAAAGGCTGAAGGGAGTCCAACTACAAAGCTGGGGAGCCAGTTCCATTCTGGGTCTGGCTAGGTCTGGGTTAGCCTGAGTGCGGATGGCCTTTTACAATGGTATTACTTGACCAGGTTGGAAGGGGAGAGCAGAGATGGAGGAAACCTCCTAAAGCAAACAGGCTGGGACAGGGAGCAAATGCAAATGGATTGAACTTTTAGGAACTAACAATGTCATTGTCAGTTAATATCTCAGCAGTCAGACTGGGATTGGACTGTGTTCTAAAAAAGGCATCAGAAGCAAGCAGGGCAGGAATGACCCTGGATGAGAAGCAACTCTTTTTGCCTTTAACACATTTTTCTCCTGACTTGGCCTTGACCTGGCATTCAAAGTAATCTCAACGGCACCCTTCACACCATTCCTTCCTTCCTTCAATTTATTCATCAAATAATGTTGAATGCCTACTAGATTCCAGGTGTAGGCTAGTGCTAAGAGTAGAAAAATGAATATGATGCAATCCCTTACCCTTGGGGTGCAGGTGAGGGAATCACTCATAGGCACATGGGTAGGATTTAGTGCCTGCTATGGCAAAGACAAACCTAGAAAATGGGGAAGATCCCCTAACCAGTGCCTTTGGGTTCAGAAGACAGAGAGCTGGCAAAGGGAACATCATCACCCTGCGGCTCCTCTGCATTCTCAGAACTATTCCAGAGGGCTTTTGACTTTCACAGGTCATGGGAATTGGGGAAGTGTATGTGGTAGACATTATATAATTTTACCTGAATTTTGAGGGCCCAGGAGAGCCCCAGCTGACATCTGATTCTGGGAGGGAAGGCATGACTGGAAGCAAGTGATCTCAACGTCCTCACTTTGGGGGCAATGGTGTCTGTGTGTATATGTGTGTGGGGGAGTGTGTATGTGCACACACACACAGGTGTGCAAGAGCTGGCTAAGCACTCTTGGCGTGAATAGGACCCACAGGGTACAGCCTATTCCCTGACTGCTGAATCTGAGCTTCTGCTGGAACCAGATTGTCCTTAGCCATCTGCTTTTCTTTTTTTCAAAATCCTTCCTTTAATGACTGAGAAGTCTGAAATACGGAGCAGTGCAGTGTGTCCTCAAATGTTGTGATTGGACCCCACACTTCCTGACTCCCTGTATTCCTCTTTCCCTCATGCTGCCTTTCTGCCCAACTCCGTAAAGAATGAGGGCTGCACAGTCATATTCAAGCCCACTTCGCTGTTTCCAAACGCATTCACGGGCTTGGCCACATTCAATCTCAAGTATCCCTTCAGGGTGAGCATCTGCCTGGAGTAAAGGAAGCCTGTAAGCTTGTGAACTTTCTCTGTTACCTCCATTCAGGCCCATGAAGCCTAAAAACCAACAAACTGCTATATGTTACATAAACCACAGTTTAAGGTTGATTCTTAAATATATGGCATTAAAGGGGCTGCCCCTCCCACAGTTGTCTGTAGGACTGTCATTTATCCAGTTGGAATTTTCCTGGGTACATTTAGCCCGAACTTAGGGGGGACTTGGTGGGCACAAATGCAGGTTTCTTATAATCCTTTTGGTCTGGGAAGGCAAAGAAATTTCAGGCCAACACAGGCTTGAGTTTGTGCCTTCCTCACATCTCACTAGAAAACCCCCCTAAGGGGAAGAACTATATCTGTGACCAATTCTGCAATTCCAGGTCCTAGGATTTTCAGTGGATGGATGAATGGATGAATGGATGAATGGATGGATGGATGGATGGATGGATGGAAGGAAGGAAGGAAGGAAGGGTGAAACTTTACAGAATCTTCCCACTTTAGAGAAGTTTTGAGTCCTCCTTTTTTTGCCATTCCAGTTGGTTTCTGTGCATGAGAGCTTTGGGATGGGCAGACAAAAAGGAGTCCATTAGCTGATACAGAGAATAGTTAGAAAGGCCAGGCAGCAGGGAATTCCCCATAGGGAATTTCTCCACAGAGAGAAAGAACCTAGAGGAAAAGTAGTATTAAAAATATGCATGTTTGACTCTTGATCTTGGGATCATGAGCTGGAGCCCCATGTGGGATGTAGAGATTACCAAAATAAATAAAAAACTTCAAAAAATCTGCATATATATATATATACATATATATAATATATATATTTTAAAGATTTTATTTATTTGGGGTGCCTGGGTGGCTCAGTGGGTTAAAGCCTTTGTCTTCGGCTCAGGTCATGATCCCAGGGTCCTGGGATTGAGCCCCATGTCGGGCTCTCTGTTCAGCGGGGAGCCTGTTTTCCTTCCTCTCTCTGCCTGCCTCTCTGCCTACCTGTGATATCTGTCAAATAAATAAAATATTAAAAAAAAAGATTTTATTTATTTACTTGTCAGAGAGAGAGAGTGAGTACAGGCAGAGGCAGAGGGAGAAGCAGGCTCCCTGCCGAGCAAAAAGTCCGATGTGGGACTCGATCCCAGGACGCTGGGATCATGACCTGCACCAAAGGCAGCCGCTTAACCAACTGAGCCACCTAGGCATCCCATGCATGTATATTTCTGAGCACCAGGCACCTCATCTTACATTATTCTCACAAAAAACATCATGAAAGAGCAACAATTTAGTGACTATGGCCCTATGTAGGTTACCTTGCTGAGGACTCTCCATGCATCATCTCATTTAAAATTCACAACTTAATCAGGCCAATACTATTAGCCCCATTTTACAGTTGGGGAAGCAGAGGCTGAGACGAGAGACAGCAGGAGTGTGACAGTGGCAGAAAGTGACTTAACTCCAAAGCATATGCTCTTAACTGCTGTGATTCATGGGAAGGCAGGTAATTTGATTTTATTTCAGAGAGATGGAGAAACTGAGCTTAGAGAACATGAGTCCCGCTCAGGCCAGGAAGTGGTAGAGCCAGGACTGGAATGGAAGTTGGCCTGATTTTAAATCCTGCCCTCCTTTCAACACTACAAACTCCCTTCTCCTCGACGTGCTCAGGGACTCCAAGGCCACCCAAAAGCGGCTTTAAATGGACACAGAAAGAACAATTAAAAAAAAAGACTTTACTTATTTATTTGAGAGAAAAAGAGAGAACACAAGTGGAGTGGACTGGCATAGGGAGAGGGAGAAGCAGGCTTCCCTCTGAGCAGGGAACCTGATGAGGGACTTGATCCCAGGACCCCAGGATCATGACCTGAGCTGAGCACCCCCAGGCACCCCAGAATGAATATTTTTTAAAGATTTATTTATTTATTTGAGAGAGAGAGAAGGAGAGGAAGAGGAGAGCACAAGTGGGGAAAAGGGCAAAGGGAAAGGGACATAATCTCAAGCAGGCTGCCCATGCAGGGAGGAGCCCAATGTAGGGCTCGATCTTATCCCCCTGAGATCACCACCTGAGCCGAAATCAAGAGTCAGATGCTTAACCAACTGAGCCACCTGGTGCCCCAAGAAAAAACAATCTTAACTAGAAATTTGGCAATGGTGTCTGATACACATTAAAGAAATTTTTTTTAAAAAGAGAGAAAGAGAGACCTCCGTTAGGGTTGGGCAGCATTGAGTTCCCCAACAGGGAAAAAAAAAAAAAAAAAAAGGATTTAGGCCCCTGTGGGATGATTTTAAGAATCATTCTTTAAAAAAAAAAAACAAACTTATTTTATTGAATAGGTATTTCATGCTCTCTTGGTATAACATTCAAACTGTACAACAGGGGATATAGTGAAAATTGATTCTTCTCTCCCTTATCCCTCAATTACCTTGTTTCCCTTCCCAAGAACTACTCACTGCTCTAGTGCCAGTGGTCTGTATGTGAGGGATAAACCTGGCTTGTCTACCCTACCCTCCAATCCACACACACACACACACACACGGGAGAGCAGGAGGATGGGGAAATTCCACAGGGAAGGGAAAGTGAGGAAGAAGAGAATAGAGGCCATGGAATGAAGGGCATTTGCCCTTCCTGGATCCCTCTGGAGGCAGGAAGTTAGAGGCCAAAGTGATACAATGGTGAGACCCTGGAACTCCGCTCCTCACCACCCTCACCTATCTTGTTCCGTCACTGGGACTGGGAGCCTTGGGAACATCCAGAGTCCCTGCCCACTGGCACTCTTCTGATCGGCTGTGCGTCACCCCTCCTGTGGGACACAGAGGGGAAGAGGACCTCAGTCCACATTTTTAAATGAATAGAGGTCATTGTGCAATAGACATAAATCTATGGCAATTTTACTACTTAGTGAGTGCTTGCTGTAGGATACTGAGCACAATGGAGCTCCATGAATGACATTTCAGCCACACATGAGAACTCCTCAAAGGGAAATAGCTTTGGTTGGCCCGGTATTTGTCTTGAGGTAAACGGCTGGGTACTGGAAAAACAATGAAGAAGTCTTGCTCAGTGCCCAGATTGTATGTAGCTTAAAGGGGAGAAATACCTGATGCCTATGGTTAGCAGCAGAAAATGTCCTGTGAATGTCCTTGGTTACTTTTGTTTTTATCAACCTGGATGAAGCCCTCAAGATCGTTCTATTAAAATCTTTGTCATTTATAGATAAAAGGGTGCAGCTGGGCTGAGGGTGTAGCGACATGCCCAATGTCAGTCAGTATCCGTGTCACCTGGCTGGTGACCCACCCTGGCTGGCAGGTGGAGGATCCATCCCCCTCGGTCACAGCCTGGCCAGAGCAGTTCCCCACAGCCCCGTCAGTGTTTGTCAGCAGGTTCGTTGTCTCTGAGTTCTAGGGCTGGAAAATCAGGTTTTTCCAGTCTAAAAACCCCACAACCTATTCTTCACTTCTCCAGCAGTGCCTCAGAGGCCTCGGGGAAATACACTCATGATAACTAAACTCTACTGCAGGTGATTTGTAATCAAGAAGCTAATAATTTACAAGGGGGAGTCAATCTATTCCAGAAGTTCTTTACCTGGTAGTAGGCTTGCTTGTAAAATCAAAAACACAGTAGATAGTAGAGAGTTACACAGTAGATAGTAGAGAGTTACACAGGAGGAAGAATAGACTAGTAAAATTGATTCAGTATTGGGGCTGGGAAAATGTTACCCCTTTTTTTCATACAAAGGAGCATCTTGGGTTTGAACTTTAGTTCTGACATTACTGGCTGTGTGACTTTGAACAAGTGGTTTCGCCCCTCTGTGATTTCATTTCTCCATAAGTCCAATGGAGATAACTATCAAGTATAGTCTCTTTCTCTTGGATGGTGTGGGAGGCATTGAGATTTGGCTTCTCCAGTGCTGTTAAGTGGACTGTAATTCTTCACCAGTCTTTTGCTGGGTGGAAAAGGACAATGTAGAAGGTTTTCATCATGCTGAATTAACTGAAATATTTAACATTAAAATGTCCTACATCTCATCAAATGACGGTGATGAGAGATCATCTTTTTAAAGAATGCTTTTACTTAGCTATATAAGAAGTCAATCTCTTAATCTAGTAACTTGGGACTTGTGCCTGCATAGGCAGGAATGTTTGGATTAAGCAACTCCAGTGAAACAAAGAGGTATACCCTCTTTTGCATTCGGGTCCTCTGTTTAGTTAGTAGTTCCAGTTAATTTAGGAATAAAAATGGAAATTTCCAAAATAGAAAATTGCATATCCATGCTTTAGTCTCATACTTGTAATCTGTCTCAAGAGAGAAAGTTAGCGTTTGGTGGTATCCAGGTTTCTGTGGCATTTTCTTGCCCATCTGCCTACCATATCAACCTAGGCTGCCCTTCTTTGAATCCTTCAGTCTGGTGATTTGGGTCTTTCATGGAGATGCAGGTATTATGGCTGAATCTGGCTGACGTTTCTAGCTCCTGGTGGGAGGTTTGTCCTGCAGGTAGAGATTGGAGGAGCGAACCTCAAAGCCAGAGCAGTAGTGTCACTCTGCTTAAGGCCCAGTAACTTCTAGAACTGGCAGGAGGGATGGGTGAGACTGCTGAGGAAGATGTCAACATGTGGCTTTATATGACGAGAAAAGAAAAGAGGAAAGAGAAAGTGAGAGGAAAGAAGGAGGGAAGGAAGGAGGAAAGGAAGGAAGGAAGGAAGGAAAGAAAGAAGGGAGGAGGGAGGAAGGAGATAAGGGAGAAGGGAAAGAGGGAGGGAAGGAGGGAGGAAGGTAGGAAGAGGAAGGGAAGGAAGGAAAATCAGGAAGGAGGGAGGGAGATGGAGATTATGACTTGAGCCAGACAAGCTCTTCAAACAAAAAAAAAATCCATAGTCCTCTGGAGAAAAAAAAAAAAAAAAGCCAGCTGGACTTTGGGATCTAGGTGAGGGGCACCTATTGTGTTGAGAGGCAGAGTTACCTCAAGAGCAGCCTGGCAGGCGCCACTTCTCATAAACACAAGCTCTTATTTTGCTCTGGAAAGGAGGAGAGGGGAAGGGAGAAGGAAAAAGAGCCTGGATGAGCTAACTAAACCGAAGGTTGGGTGAGAAGTGGGGCACATCTGGCTGCTCCTTTCAGCTCAGGTAACTGAAGTTCAGTAAGGGAGCCCTGGGGTAGGGACCCTCCCTCCATCCCCTTGTCCCGGTTAGACACTCGTCTGGTTCCATTCTAAGCCAGCCGGCCAACGGTTTTCATCCCGTTCACAAATGTGCAAAAGTGTTTTTTTGTAACCTATAGTTGTTGGCTGTAATTATTTTGATTCTTGTGAATCTTTTCATGTAAATCGGGGGAAGCTGAAAACCCAAGTAGGGCCTTTCTGGAAGCCTTCTGGGCTGCCCCCTCCTTGGAACAGTTGGAGAGGAGTGTTATGCCAGAATATCCGAGGGTGTTTGCAAACATGGCAGGGGGGAGGAGATACTTCTTTGCTGATCCTTCAAGGATGGAGGCCCAGACTTTCATACTGGAGGCAAGACTATGGATGAATGGGAGACAGACAGCTACGTCCCTTACCCTCTTGTGTCATAGCAACAGTTGGAAAACCTTGGTGAGATCTGACAGTGGTGGTGGTTGTACTTGCGGTGGAGCAGGGGGTTTCAGCCATCGACATGCAGATGATGCTCAATTAGCTCCAGCTGTGTGTTCCAAGGACAGGAAAGTTTAGCCTATCATCATCTTTTTTTTTGGACTAGACTCACCTATTGCCTCAGTGTCACTGAACCCAACCCTGCTGCCTCACAAGAGTGGATCGTGCATGTCTCCTCCTACCTCTGCATCCAGTGGCATCAACTGGTAAGTTTGGAATTAGCCATGGTGGAAGATTTATACAACATAAATTGCCAAGGGCCACAGATCAAGGCTTTTGTTTTTCCCCAACATACCCATCTGTTAGCCCAGCCTAGCTGCTTCTACTTCTGGGCCCCTTTATTCACTTCCTTCTACAGCTACAGTAGGCCATTAACAGATATAGCTGATGGCAGCACTGTCCAATGGTCCAATGCGTTCCATGGCTCTGAGAAAGACCACAACTTTCACCGTGGCTTATGAGACCAGCCTACACCATCTGGCCCCCACAAGTCTCCCCTGCCTTTTCTTGCATCATGCTTCATCTCTCCACATGTGTTCTTCATTTTTGCCAACAGAGCTTCAGTTTCTCACCACAAGGTCTTGGTTCCATAGTGCCTGGAGCCATTTGCTGATCACCAAATATTAACAAAGTTTCTCACATTTCCCACCCCACTTGTGTTTGGGTGAGGCCCTGTGACCAGTTCTGCTGAGTGGGCTGTGAGTGGACATGATGCCTAGCAGAAGAGTTAGGAGCCAATGTGCCATCTTCCAGCTTTCTCTTCCAGAACTGGCATGGGGGAGGCCATATGTGGACACGGCAGAACCACAAGTTGGAGTAACCTGGTTGCTGAGTCAGCACATGGAGAACAGCTGTCTTTGGAGAGTTGCCTGATTGTGCATGAGAGGGAAATAAACATTTGTTCTGTGCAGCCACTGAGATTCAAGACAACTTTGTTACTGCAAAACAATCTAGCCAAACAGTTCTCAACCATTTGGGTCTCAGGACCCCTATAAACTCTTAAAAATTATTGATGAGCCCAAAGAGCTTTTTTTTATGTGGACTATATCTAGCAGTATTTCCATATTAGAGGTTAAAACTGAGAAATTTTAAAGTGTGCATATATATTAATTCATTTAAAAATAACAATGGTGTAACTATTACATGTTAACATAAATAACATATTTTTACAAAAAACAGCTAGCTTCCAAAACTAGTGAGAATGACAGTGTTTCACATTTTTGCAAATTTCTGGATTAATTGAAGACAGCTGGATTCTCATCTCTGCTCCTGCATTTAATCAGTTGCAATCTGCTTTGTTACTCTTGTTGAGGAATATGATGAAAATCTGGCCTCAAGCAGATACCACAGCTAAAAGGGGTATATTTTAATGGCCTTTTCTGATGATTGCAGATATTCTTTTTTGGATAATACATCAAAACTTGCAAGTGGTAGTTTCTTAGAAGTTAGTTACCATATAGAATATGAAACCATACCAGTGACCTTTTCATACTCTGTTTATTAAATCCATTTGGCTATCTTGCACTTTGAACCTATCCTTTACCTGCACATGATTGGGTAACCTTCTGCATTGGTTATTTGAAAAAGATTGGTTCACTGAGTTGAACAAGATCTTCCAAATGTTGACATATTTCATTATATGATACATATTGAAAAATCACAGTAATTAGGATTACCATCAATCTCATTGGAGTCTTGAAGTGTTAGGAAGCTCTCAAGCTCATGGTAGTAACTACAAGCTTGAAAGCTTGAGTTTTTATCTTTGGCAACAAACACTGTCAGTTATTTTCCTTGAAGTGACAGGCTGGCTTCATTCATTCTGAAAGAAAGAAAGAAAGAAAAGAAAAGAAAAGAAAAGAAAAGAAAAGAAAAGAAAAGAAAAGAAAAGAAAAGAAAAGAAAAAGTTTGCCAAGAACCCAAGTTTGAATAATCACAAATGATGGTTTCTAGTATATGTCAGTAGGGGTTTTTTTGTTGTTGTTTTTTTTAGCAAAAACTATTTCATGATAAAAGCAGCTAATTCCATTTCCAACTCAAAACAATCAAACAAGTGTTTTTTCTCAAGGCAACCACTGCTCCTCCATCCTCAGAAGTGCTTTATGCCTACTTCCCATTTGTCACCCAGAATATTATAAAGATGTTTACTCAAGGGCAGTGATTTAATTAAAAAGGTAACTTTTACTGCTTAATCAAAGGCATTTCTAGGTGAAACTGGCTTTCCCCCCTATAAGTACATGGTTGAGTGCCACTGCCTTGCTCAGGGCTGAGGCCCCAGAAGTGTAACCCACCAGTGCTTTTAGATCACTGGTGTAAATGTCAATCCAGTGAAAAGGAGCAATGACATCCTAGTATAATTATGAAAATAATTTTGACCTCATAAAACCTCTGAAAGGATCTCTGGGACCCAGAGTGGCCTACCTCACTTCGAGAACCACCAATGTAGCCCATCCTCACTGATTCACTCACACATTTCCTTATGGCTGGGATGAAACACCACCACCACCTCTTTACCATCACATCATAGATGGGATACTCAGGGTCATGATCAAGTTCTGGGGCTCCTTCCTTGATTTCCTGGGTCTGTTCCCATTTTAACTTTGGAGTTAACTTTGGAGTACTACATATCTCATGTCTATCTTCACTTATAACAATAGTAATTATACATTTACCTTATCTTCCTCACTAGATATTAAGCACCAGTAGAGTGGGGGGGGGATAGTGTTAGGGACCCACAATTCAATTTTCAGTGTCTAACATGGTGTCCACATAACAGGGCTCAAATCTTAGTTGACTGAATGAATGTAGGGGGTCTGAAGTTGCCACATGCAAAGGCCCTTTGAGCTTAGATGGGGGCTCCTGTTCCTTAGAAGGATTCTATGGCCTTGATTAGACTTTAGTTCACCCAGATTTCCCTACAAACAAATACCAAATATTTAAAATATCTACGTTTAGTCTTTTCTTATTTCTGAAGGGGTGTGTGTGTGTGTGTGTTCACGTGCACACATGCATGCATGTGCAAGAGAGAGAGAATGGGAACCGGTCTGAGAGAAGAGACACTGAAATTCTTAATTACCTCTATAATGAGGAAAAGCACTAATAATCTCTCAAAACATTATGCAATCCTACTTTTTTGTCTCAT
The DNA here is from genome assembly GCA_004024625.1 of Mellivora capensis. NCBI lineage: Eukaryota > Metazoa > Chordata > Mammalia > Carnivora > Mustelidae > Mellivora > Mellivora capensis. The sequence continues at coordinate 53,882 of PISX010001476.1, read as the reverse complement.
CCCAGGGAACCCTTCATAAGGGCTCTTAAATTTCCATATTTGCCTATTTCCTTCCCTGGTTAAGGGTGTTAAGCTCTTTGAGGATAAGGACAAGGTCTTTTTCTCCTTCTCTCTATATTGTCCAGCCCAGCACCTGACATACAGAAAATATTCCATAAATGTTCATTAAATTGTCATGTGGTAAGAAGGCAATGTGGCCAGAAGGAAAGGCAAGGAACTTGAGTTGGGAGCTGACCACCTAGGATTACACAGTCCTACCATCTTCCCTGTGCAATAGAGGCTTGGGCACAGCTGGCCCACCCAATGGTTAGCAGCCCTGAGGCCCATTTCCTTTCTATTTTCTGTATCTAAGAGGTCCAGGACCAAACTACTCAACCCAGCTGGAGAAAGGTGGAGACCACTCCCATGGTTCTCAGCTCTGCACATTAGGTCCTCCCAGGGAGCTTGTAAAAAATACCATCTCTTTGGGAAGGGCCCCTGGCCTCAGTATTCCAAAGAACTCCACAGGTGATTCTGATACTCAGCCAGGATACAGAACCACTGTGCTGGACCAGGAGCTTGGGACTCAGGTGCTCATGGGACTCCCCCTACCACCATGGGAATCACTGGAACACCACGTAACGAGTTGCTGAGAAACAAACATACGGCTGCCAGTTGCCATGGTGGCTGTCAGTGCTGGAGAAGAATGCATAGGACTGATTCCTGAGAATGGGACCACCTCTGCGGTCCAGCCTTGTGCCGCTGGAGTGGTCCCTACAGCGTCCTGACCATGATCTCAAAATCTGTTGCTCACACCTCTCAGTGACTTGAACTAGAGGCAAGTGGAGTAGTATGATGCCCTGGGAAGACAGGTGTGTGATTAAATTCTGCCTACAGTGAAACTCCTGAAGGGGGTCACAGGCTGAGTACTAGGACCAGTGCTTGTAATAAGGCCTTGTTTATTGTTCAATTAGAGTTCAATAGCTCAACAAGCCCCTTTTCTCCCTCCCGCTGCCCGCCTTCCCACCCAACAGTTTCTTTCTAATAAGGTTCTTTAAGGTACTCTCTAATGGGGGGTGGATGGATACACAACCCTGGTCCAGTTATGCTTCTAATGGTGTTTACACAGTCCAAATAGCTCAGCTTGTTAGACCATCGAGCCACAAAGACAGGAAGTGCATCTGCTTGGGGCTCTGTTAAATTAACCTTTAGTCAGTTTGCTCTAATTGATCCCGTGTTTCACTCCCAGGGTGTTCTAAGTATTTAAAAGCGTGTAATGAAAGATCTAACTAGCATGTAACCATATTGGATGAAGAAAACTACTGCAGTATTCCTTTTGAAAGTCCCATTGAATTAAATATTATTTAGGAGCTATTGGGCTTAACATAAATTGATTCATTTGGGGTGAAATTAGCCTCTAAAATGTGGGCCAACAATGTACAAATATGGAACAACTTGTTTTATACTCAAGGAAGTGTTGCTGCGACCCTGGCATCCCCTCACAAGGGGAGAATGTTTGTTGGGGCCTTCTACCAATGGGGGGCATGTGGTGACCCCAAGGTCAACACATGGAATTCACATAGCAGAGATGAACAGAGGTCAGAGAACTGTCCCGGGCTGGGACTGGGCTCCAGCTCTGGCCAGAAGCTTGCCAGCCACAGGCCAATGGAGTGGATGGCATAGGATCTGGAGTGGAAGAGGCCTGGGTTAAACCCTCAGCTCTCCTACCTACTGGCTCTGTGACTTTGGTCAGTCTTAAATAAGTCATTAAGCTTCTGTGTTCATATCTGTGAAATGAGAATGATGATAGCACTCACCTCCTAGCACTGCTCTGAGGATTAACAGAGATAACACATGCCAAGTACTTACTATAGCACTTAGCATGTAGTAACTATATAATAAATGTTAACAAAACAAAACAAAGCAAAACAAAACAAAACAAAATTCAATCAACCAAACAACAAAAACAGGACAAAGAACCCAGAAGAGCCATGCAAAAATGTTTAGCTGCTTAAAACTGCCATGGCCATCTTCTTTCCACCTCTGCTTACAGGCATGCTAATTGCAATGACCTCAAAGAAAACCACATTTATTTATTTAGTCATTCATTCAAAGATCTTATTTATTTATTTGTCAGAGAGAGATTGAGAGCAGGAGCAGGGTGGGTGCCAGGCAGAGAAAGAAGCAGGCTCCCCATTGAGCAGGGAGCCCAATGTGGGTCTCAATCCCAGGACTCTGGGATCATGACCTGGGCAAAGGGCAGATGCCCAACCTACCTAGCCACCAAGACATCCCGAAAACCATGTTTAAATAAATATAGAGACCTAAAGTTCAAGTGCCCATAGTAAATTCAGGACAAAACTACAAAGTCAAAACAAGCTCCTTGATAGCTGCTCCTCTCGAAAGAGACTTCTAGAACTCACAAGTGTCCATGGGTGCTCTTCTTCCTGAGCACAGACTACATTTTCCAGCCTCCCTTGAAGTTAGATGTGGCTGCTTGACTGAATTCTGGACAGTGAAAGTGAGATAGGCCACTTTCAGGCCTGGCCCATTCAACCCTCCCAGATACGATCCTTGCTCTGATTTTTCATTTTCATTTGCTGGCTGAATGAAGAGGACACCAAGAGCCCAGAGGGGAAAGGGAAGCCCCCCTGCTCCTATCTTGTACTGTGACAGGAACAAGAAATAGATTCTCACCGTGCTAAGCTACGAATCCTTGTGGTAGTAGTTGAAGCAGTTGGCCTATTCTGATGAGTATGATGAGCTTTTCTATTTTTTGCTGATGTCTGCAGGGTGTGTGAAGTACCAGATAGGCAGTCTGCAGAGCTGGTCCTAGTCTGGGCTCTACCCCTCACTTCCTGATGGACCCAAATGGTCTCAGAGATCTGAGAATCCAAGAAGAAGGTCAATGATTTCTTCTTCTGTGATGATGACACAGCTGCTTATTTGACCATGCAGAGACTTGCCTGGGAAAGAGGTTCTGCTAAGCCCTTGGAGGAAGATGCTGGCTGCCTTTCCCCTTCTTTTCCTGAAGCCTGACTCACTGCAGTCCCTACAGCTCAGTGCACTGCAAATGCCTTTGGCTCCAGTTCACTATTTTATGCCTCAGTTTCCTCATCCATACAATAGGAATAATGATTCACCTACAAGAGAGAGTTCTGGTAAGAATTAGAAATAATTTTTAGGGGCGCCTTTCTGGTTCAGTCATTGGAGCGTGAGACCCTTGATCTCGGGGTTGTGGGTTTGAGTCCCACATTGGGTAGAGACATTACTTAAAAATTTAAAAAATCTTTAAAAAAAGATATTTTTTATAAAGCATCGCTCACAGTACTGACACTAGTAGTCACACTATAAAAGGTTATTGTTATTAAATTTGTGCACTTAAACGTGGTGTGCTCCACACCCATTTGCAGAGTACTTGCTATGGCCAGGCAAATCATTAGGGATGCAGAGGCAAATAAAGGGACAAATGTCTGCCCTCAGTGCATTTATGCCCTAGTCCTGGCATTCTTTAACCCCCCTCTACCTCTTCTCTTCTCTCCAAACACACATAGGTAAGACATGGCGGTATGAAGTAGAAAACAAAGAAATACTCTTTCTTTCTTTTAAGATTTTATTTATTTATTTGACAGAGATCACAAGTAGGCAGAGAGGCAGGTAGAGAAAGAGGGGGAAGCAGGCTCCCTGGGGAAGCAGAGAGCCCGATGTGGGACTTGATCCCAGGACCCTGAGACCATGAGCTGAGCCGAAGGCAGAGGCTTAACCCACTGAGACACCCCAGGCTCCCCAAAGAAATGCACTTTCTGAGGGACAAATTCAAATGTGTTTCTGGGCCAGACTTTGGTTTGTCCCCAGATTGTTACATGGACTCAAGTGTTCTTTCCTTAAGGACTGTTTGGCAAAATTCTGTTGGCAAAATTCCCTGCTTAGACCCTGGGCAGAAGGAGTTAACTCTCAGAGGGCTCCCAGTCAGTAGAAAAACCAGATTTTCAGCAGCAGCATAAGCCTGACTCCTTTGTCCTGAAGGAGACTGGGGAGAAGGGAGAGGGCAGAGTTTAGAAGCATTGCTTTGTTTCCCTGGAATGGGGGTGAGGGAAACTGGGAGCCGTGTAAAATGTTAAGACAGGGGACAGATAATTCTGTGTCTGCATTACTATTCTGAATGTAAAATCTCCAGTAGTCAATCCACACACGATGTAACAAAGCCTTTAAAGACAGGCTTAAGAAGGATTAATTTATAAAACAGAAATCTCTAAAATAATCATAAGTGGAAAAAATGATTCTCAAAATCACAGAGTTTAAAAGCTAGAGAGAACTTCAAAGAAACATCCAGCTCAGATTGCCAGATGCTGATCTGTGAGGAAACCATCACTGGTCTGTGATGAAATGAAAACAATTAGGACAATTTCTTGTCTTTCCATACGATAAATGGTATCCATTGTAAATGACTTCTCCTTTATTTTAAGATTACAGTCTTCCTAGTTTTTTGGTTGTAATATTCTTTCTTTTACAGAATGATGATAGTAATAGTTTTTGTTTTTCTCTTTTGTCCATGGGTTTTAGAAAAACCTTACCCATAAAAATGAAATGGCAATTCTATGTTGGTCCCTAAGTTTTTAAAAATTTTATCATTCCCTGCAATCTCATCTAGAAACCAGTCATCAGACTCAACCACCACACATAGTATATGAGGAAACTGGTGCCTAAAAAGTGATGTGATTGCTCCAGGTTTTGAGAGTACATCTGAATACAGAAGCCTGTTTTGATAGCTGGGACAAAGAAACAACCCACTCAAAGCAAAATGAATCCGAAGAAAGCATTTCTATAGATGTTAATACAAAAGCTAAAAAAATATTAAAGTGGAGTAGTGAGAGACACACTGAAATGAAAGGAAGGTCCTGGGTTCTAGTCCTTCTTGTGCCTCTAACAAGGTCAGGAAAACCCTTCATTTGCCTCCGCTTCTGTTTCCCATCCGTAAAATGAGGTGGGTAGAGGCAAGATGATTTCCAAGACCATTTCCTGCGTAAACATTCGCCATTCCAATTGGAGATAGCATGGTTCAGTGGCAGAAGGAACTGTATGATTTGCCTCCTGACTCTGATACTTACTGACTGAGGGGCCTTGGGTAAATTATTTAATCTTTCTGTCCCTTAGTTTCCTTATAAGTAAGGTGGGGTGATGACAGTACTTATTTCATGAAGAATAAATTAGATAACAATTGCAAAGCACTAAATGTAGGATCTGATATTAATAAACTCTCAACAAATACTACATATTACTACCAATAATCTGTGCTTTTTCTAAATGAAATGCTTCACCCTCCTCTCTTGGGAATATAATTGGCACTGCATAAATTGGACTGTACCTCAGGGAAGATCCCACTCTGAAAGGGAGAATAGCTCAGCAGACTGCCAAGAGGATTCCAAGTGCTAAGATATAATAATTAAGGGCAGGTACCTTTCAAAGCACTTTACATAGATTATCTCAATGAGTCCTCAAAACAAATCTCTGAGGTAAGTAGAACGTTTGGTCTCTCAGCCATAGTCCAATCCAAAACTCATTAAAAACAATGCTCCATTTTGCCCTAAATTTTAAATCTCCTCCTTTCAGGGTTAAGGGGAAGGCCTGGAGTAGAGGGTGGACGGGGGCGGGGGAGGGGGTTCTGGCGAATCATGGCTGGGAGAGAGAGGTACCTCTTATCCCAAGCAGCAAGTGCTGAGCCAGAGCAGAATGGATCATGGGAAGGGGAAGGATGTCTTAGGGAGGGCCAAGGGATTAAAGAAGGCACATGGGAGGTAAGTGTGGGTGGAGAGCTGATAATGGAGCTGTGGTCAAGGCTGATTTCCTATGTACAGTGCTTCCTGTATAAATGGATAAGCCACATTTAAAGGCTTGAGATTGAGTGGACACTGGGCAGCAGTTTATTGTTCTAGGAATAGATAAAACAAAATTCCAAAGTCTCTCTCTGATATGGCTCCAGGACATTATCTTGTGTGGATGATCTGATGTTGCTTGGAGGATGACTATAAACCCTCTCCTTTACAATGTATGGCACAAATGAGAACTATGGCCCCGCTTCTTCTACCCACAAAAGTAATACTATTAGGTTCAAATTTAGCAACTTGGTACATGCCCATCTTGCTCCTTCTCCCTTTATAAGGGCAACTGCACTCCTACAGTCCCCTGCTGCAGGAATTAGGGTCTTAGGTGGGGATTGAAACATGGGGTGGCCTGGACTGGACCAAGGTGGGGTGGCCACCAAAGGCAGTCAATCCAGGGGATGGATACACATCTGTGAAATGGTCTTGTCTGAGAAGCTCTGCCCAGGAAACCACTTCAGGTCAAGTTTGAATGGGAAGGCACAGAGAGAGTCAGTAATAGGTGCAAGAGCCAGGGAGGAAAATGGAGAAAGGAGCTGACACACAGGGATACACAGGACCAGCAAGATAGGAGTCACCCTAACAACAGAGAAGGAGGATGGAGACCTTTGGCTCTTGTAACTGAAGGGACAAAAACACTTGCATCCGAAGAGTGTCTTGGATCTTGAGCAGGAGCTGCTCCTTGGTTTCCATGAGCTTCTTTACCTAGTACCCCCATGTAATAGACATGTGAATAGCAATCCCCCAATTACTGGACGTACCTGGAATTTCTATTCCTTATGATAAAAAGAACCAAACAAAGTATGAATCTTGGTCTTAGTACTTATGAACTGGAGCTGTGTATGTCGGGGGGGGGGGGGAGGATCTGGATGACTAAAATTTACTAGACTGCATGGGGGAAGAGACTTTTCTAGGGGCCGTAGACAATCCAGGTGTAGAGGCATGGAAGGTCAAGGTGGAAGGTGGTAAGATGGATGTGATGAGAGAGAAAGATGGGGGAGGAAGGCAGTCTTTGGGGTTAGAATAGTAGGGTCCAGATTGTCAACAGTCTGTTTGCCATGTTGAGGTTTGGACAAGATCCTTAAGCAGGGTGGAGAATGGGGACATGATCAGATTCACTTCTGTTATTTTCCTTCAGGTCACAAATACAGTTAATACTGGTGAAGAGATACTGAGAAAAATGAGGCCAAGAAACCGTCACATCAGCTACACATTCTGGCTTCATAGAGAAGTCAGTCAGGACAGAGTCACAGCTCTAGGGAAATTGAGGCCTTTAAAAAGATTATTTTGAATTCTAGATGATGCCATTTTGCTTTTTACAAGTCAATATTCCAGTCACAGAATTGTCCCTTTGGAACATTCTCTTACTTAAAATTTCCACAGCTTGGATGATAGATGTGTAAGAAATATTTTCATATTGTCTGTCGCACTTAAATTCAGATGTTCATGAACATCTGAATTTAATGTTTAATGAACCACAGGTCACTGATCTAAATCAGAGGTCATTTATTGTTCAAGGACTAGAGTACAGTCAGCATTAGTGTGATAATAAGAATTCCTTTGACTACACTATTTAAGGGCTGGGACATTGGTCCTTCGTGAAGTATGGCATGAAAGAATTGAGGAGGTTGTAATGAAAATAACAACCAATTGTTATAAACTTTCTGAAAGACTATTTGACAATATGTATCAGAGCCTTATAAATACATACTTGGAAATTCCACATCTAGGAATAGCATCCTAATCTGATTTGTTTCAAGATGGATATCTAAGGATTTTTATCACAACATTATTTATACTAGATCCAAACTAGAAACTTCTGAAAGTTCCAATTATAAGGAAGTTGTCAAGTAAATTATGGTAGAGCCATATAATAAAGAAGTCATGTAGTTTTCAAAGAATATTTAATGTCATGGAAAATTACTCATAGCCTTATTTGAGAAAAGAAACTATACACATACACACACACATAAAGTTTTTTTAATGTATTTAAATGTTATTTCTAAATGCTTTAAAAGAAAACCTGGAAGAAAATACTCTAAATTGAAATATGCAGTCATCAAAATGTTAAAAGAATTTATCTTTTGGTAGTAGAATTACAAGTCCTTTCATATTTTCTTTTTCTATTAATTTTTCAAATTTTCATCACTGCACATGCATTATTAATATAATCAAGAAAGGTTTTACTTCAACCACACACACAAAATTATCATTTGGGCTAGCCATTTCTAGAGTCATTACAGTCAGAAAACAAAGAATAGACACCAAAGCTTTCAATACCCCTATTGACACAATTACAGGGAAAAAGCAGGTGACCTGATTTGGGTCTCTACTCTTTTTTCAGCTCACTCCTTGGGGGAACGAATAAAAGCAAACCAGATTCACTGAGATCTTCCAGGCTTAGCAACATCCTCACATCACCATCATCATCACCACCACCACCACCATCATCACCGTCACCACTAACAGTTATTGAGCATGCACCACGTACCAGACACTGTTGGAAGGGTTTAGCCAATATTGTCAATTACCTCTCATAACAACTCTTTGAAGTATTGTTCCTATATTACTGATGAAGCAACCAAGCAACAGAGAAACTTGCTCAATCTCGCACCATTAGCAGGGGTGGAGCTGGATTCAGACTCTAGGCAGTCTGATGTGGTGTAATGCAAAGTCTTAGGGTGCACTGCTTCTCAGAAATCAACAAAGAATATTGGAATTTGGGGAACTGGAGGAGCTCACAGAACTTTAAAAAAAAAAAAGAAATGTTTTTTCAAATCTAACTCTATGTGTAATTCCAAAATCTATAACGGATTTTTTGGTGATTTTTTTTTTAAGATTTTATTTATGCATTTGAGAAAGAGAGAGAGATCACAAGTAGGCAGAGATGCAAGCAGAGAGAGGGGGAAGCAGGCTTCCCACTAAGCAGGGAGACCGATGTGGGGCTCGATCCCAGGACCCTGAGACCATGACCTGAGCTGAAGGCAGAGGCCTAACCCACTGAGCCACCCAGGAGCCCCTTGTTTTTGGTTTTGTTTTTTAAGATTTTTTTTTTTTTTGAGAGAGAGAGCGAGCGCACAAATGGGGGGGGGGCGGTGAGGCAGAGGGAGAAGCAGACTCCCTGCTGAGCAGGAAGCCCGATGTGGGGCTCAGTCCCAGGACCTCAAGATCATGACTTGAGCTGAAGGCAGATGGTTAATCATCTGAGCCACCCAGGTGTGGTAGTCGTATTCCTCCCCCTCCTTCTCCTTCTGTCCTGTGCTCTTCCTCCTCCTTCTATCAGATCTGTTGATGTATAATTTATTATAATAAAACTCACCAAGTTGTGTGATTTGGTAACTTCCCACAAATACAGTTGTATAATGACTATAATCATGGGATAAAAAAATTTCATCACCCCATCCATTCCATCTTCCCCTTTTTTTCTTTTCTGTCTTCCTTTGAATTAATCAAATATTTTTAATAATTTTATTTTACCTCCACTGTTGATATATTTAGCCATACCTTTTTGAGTTTGAGTATATGTGTGATTACTATACAATTTACAAAATCCATTTTCAACTTACACAATATCACACTGTCAATTTATGTACAGTTTATAATACATATTCATTTTCAACTAATTATAGTCTACCTTCGACTAACATACTACTTTACATATGGTGTGAGATTCATAGAGAAGTATATTTCTCTTTTCTTCTTGCCATCCTTTACATTACTTCTGTCATAGATATAACTTCTACAATATTAGTCATTTATATTACTTTAAATAGGTGGTTGTCTTTTAAAGAGATTTTAAAATTTTAAAAAAATGTTTTATGTTTACTCACATATCTGTCATCCTTAATTCCTTTGTACAGATCCAAATTTCTATCTGGTATCATTTTCGTTTTGCCTGAAGGACTACTTTTAATATTCTTATCTTCAATGGTGCTGATAAAGTTGCTCCCTACAAAATAAAAAAGTCCTGATTTGTAGTGTTTGCTAATTTCCATGATATAAATTCTCCCATCATTACCAATTTTAAAGTACCAACATTTTAACAATCAGTTTGCAAAAGTTCTAAACATTGAGCAATCAGTTTGTATGAACTGGTATGAACTGGCTTAATCTTGTAATGCTAATCTGCTGGCAGTGTATCTTCCCAGGCTTTCTTTTTCTTTCTTTCTTTTTTTTTTTTTTTAAGATTTTATTTATTTATTTGACAGATATCACAAGTAGGCAGAGAGGCAGGTAGAGAGGGGGAAGTAGGCTCCCTGCTGAGCAGAGAGCCCGATGCAGGGCTCGATCCAAGGACCCCGAGATCATGACCTGAGCCAAATGCAGAGGCTTAACCCACTGAGCCACCCAGGCACCCCCAGGCTTTATTTTTCTGAAAAAAGTCTTTTTCCCTTTCATTTTTGAAAAAATTCTTTTTGGGTATATAATACTAGGTTGATGGTTTCTTGCTTCAGTCCTTTGTATTTATTATTACTATTTTTTTAAATTTATTTATTTATTTATTTTAAGGAAGCTCTAGGCCCAACCTGGGGTATGAACTCACAGCCTGAGTTCAAGAGTCACATGCTCCACCAACTGGGCCAGCAAGGGGCCCCTTTGTTTCAGCACTTTACAGTTGTTGCTCCATTGTCTTCTGGCTTGCACTGCTTCTGATGAGAAGTCTGCTGTTATTCTTATTTTCATTCTTCTAGGTCTACTTTTTTTCTCCACCCTTCCTTCTTCTCTACATCCCTGGCTGCTTTTAACATTTTCTCTCTACCACTGGTATCCAGCAATTTAATTATGATGTGTTTTGGTATGGTTTTCTTTCCATTTCTATTGCTTGACCCCAACATGGCCCTTAGACAAATAACATGGAGCTGGTGTGCTGAAACTGGCCCTTCGGATCTCTGGTACATCCTTGTGGCCAGGGCCCAATAGGGTCTGTGGCCAGAAGATGAGTCTTTGAATATTACTTTAATGAGATTTCCAGAGTTCCTCATTACTTATTAGTGATGGTATTTTATGTTTCTATAGCAGCTTAAAATTTTAAAGATTTATTTATTTATTTATTTGAGAGAGAAAGGGCAGAGGGAGGAGCAGAGGGAGAGAGAAACCCAAGCAGACTTCATGCTGAGAGTAGAGCCCAATGCAGGATTCAATCTATGACTCTGAGATCACGACCAGTGTCGAAACCAATAGTCAGAAACTAAACTGTGCCACCTCGATGCCCTTAGCAGTTTAAATTTTTAAAAGAATTTAACAACATTTTTTAGTGTGTAGATTATTTCAAATGCAGCTGTATATCAAAATCATCTAAAGATCTTTTCAACACAGAATCCTGGGTACCACTCAGGACTTTTAAAACACACTCTTTGGGAGAAGACACATTTTCTAAAAGTTTGAGAAACCACAGCATGTCCTGATTTATATTTCTTCTAAAAGTTCTGTGGTAGAAGTTTGGTTATTTTCTTATATATGCAGAATCTGAGGTTACCAAGACCAATGACTTACCTCAGGTTTCAGCACCCATCAGCTGGGCTAGAATGTGGGCCTGGATTTTTGGACTCTTGTCTTGGGGCTTCTTTCCATAACACAGTTACCCCAATATTTTGAGTCACCAGGACCTCATTTTAAAATAAAAAAAAAAATTTTAAGACTATCTAACCCTACCACTATATTTGTTGAGCTACAAAGTATATCTATGGTTTGCATTTTACTAATCACAGCAGTCTACAAACACTTAAGAAGTCATATATGTGGGTGCAATAAATATTAAGTATTTAGACCATAAATTATGCTTAACACACATAAACTCTTTGATGATCTCTTGTAGTAGCTCCAAATGCCCTAGGGTCTGCAGCCCCTGGGACTCAGGCCTGCAGTATAATAGCCAGCCATTGAGCCAATTATGGCCACAGTGGTTTAGGGTACTGGTAGGCAATCATTAGATTGCTATTGTTTTTAGATTTGTTGTTATTAGATTGTTATTAGTTTTAATAACAATGGGAGTACCATTTATTTGTGTAATTTATGATAAGTATCATGATTTTTAAAATATTTTATTTTTTTAAAGACTTTATTTATTTATTCATTTGACAGAGAGAAAAAGATCACAAATAGGCAGAGAGGCAGGCAGGGGGTGGGGGGGAAGCAGGCTTCCCACTGAGCAGAGAGTCCAATGTGGGGCTCGATCCCAGGACCTTAAGATCATGACCTGAGCCAAAGGCAGAAGCTTAACCCACTGAGCCATCCAGATGCCCCTTAAATACTTTATTTCATTTAAATTCAATTAATTAATATATAGTATATTATTAGCTTCAGAGGTAGAGTTCAGTGATTCATCAGTTGTATATAGTATCACAATTTTTTTTAACATCTAGGATCCTAAAAATTAGAGAACAATTGCATCCAGAAGGAAATAAGGGATATCAGAATGAAAATAATTGAAAGGATAAAGCTTATTTTAGCAGAAAGTGTCCATATCAAATTAGCTCTAGATAAATATCTAGGAAAATGGATAAATCTCATTTCAGAGCTGGGAACGAGGCTGGCACATGCATCAGTTTTGCCTATGCTCAGGAAAATGGAAAGAATTCAAGTAGGGCACTGAGGGATGTTCACTGTAACCTCTGCTGCTGAGATGAGATGCAGAGTGTGGCCTTGGTGGGGGTCTCTTGATTTGTTTCTCTTGGCCCATCTTCAGGCTAACAGTGATGATGCTGACCTCCCTGTTGAGAGTATATGTGGGGAGATGAGAACATTGTTGATTAAAAGTCACCATGGTTTAAGGAAACAAGGAGTCCGGAACTTTGCTACAGGGAAACTGATATGGAGAAGCCTGGTGGGAGCAGGTTAGAGACAGACTTGCAGTCCCAGCTCAGATGACTGCATTTACATGGCAGGCGCTGGTCTTTGTGTGCCTTGTCAGTCTGGAGAGTATTCTTCCTAAATTAATTATTCTATCTTTGTAGCAGGAAAAGCTTTTGTCTTTTGTCTAAATTCATGTCTTTACCTGCCTTATGGAAGGCCCACCCTCCCTAGGCCTTTGGCTCAGAGGTATTGGCTGCCTTGTCTGCCTCTCTGTTAGATCTTCTTCCTACTCTTTTCAGGACATTTTAATCAGTAGTGACTTTGAAAACAGAGGGGGGAGTGCAGGATCCCATCTTGTCCCCAGGATGAAAAAAATTGGACAGAAATGGAGACAGATAGCACTGTGGTCACCTCAGAGAAAAATATGCAAATGAATGGACTGGTTTTCTTGAGAAATAGGTAGTTCTTCTGTGTCCCCTTGCCTGGGTTCCCCTAAAAGCAGAGCCTGAGCCAAAGGCTTCCATGCAGGTAGTTTACTAGGATATGTGGTCTCAGGGGACAGGAACAGAGCAACAGAGAAGGAAGGAAAGCCAAATTAAGGAAGTGTGGTTGAGTTGGCCATGACCTGGACAATAGGGCTTGACCCTACAGAACTTTCTAAGGATCCATATGAAATGTGTCTCAGAATATCCACAGATGATAAAGGAAGGAAACATCTGTCAGCTCTCATCTGCCTCTGGTCAAGAATGGTCCCAGGGTGTGAATTCCCCTGCATTTAAGACCTACACATGAGATTCTGTGTCATGGTGGGACATCAGAAAAGCCACAGGACAGGAAGTGAGAGGATGAGACTCAGACTGAAGCAAGACACTGTTGGGTTGCTTGTGCATGAAGCTGATTAAAGCCCACAGAAACCTAGCTGCTTCTTTAGTGGAGGAAGAGATAGGGCTGCAGAGACTTGGAGTGGTACTCCAGATATGTCCAACACATAAACCAACCTCAGTGATCTGGCTTGAAGATTCTAGATGATTTCTACAGTCTCTTTGTTTCTCATTCATAAGAGACAAATTGTCAGGAACTTTGATTTTTACCTCCTTTAGTCCTGAATTTGAGTCCTAGCTCTATCACTCATGAGTTTTGTTCTCTTGAGCAAACTACTTAACTTCTCTGAGCCTTAGTTTACTGAGCTGTAAAATCAAGACAGTATATCCACCTCATCTTGTTGCAAGAATGTGCTGAGATAGTGTGTGTTCTTAGCACATGACCTGGCCCATGGCAAGAGCTCCAGAAATAGTAGCCTGTATTATTGATTATGATTCTGACATCACAATAGGAGTAGTTGTGAGACATAAGGCAACACAGAAAGAGTTATTAGGAGCTAGGACTGGAGACGGGACAAACCAGATACACCCCCAGCAGGAATGTGGGCTGGGGGATGGTGCGTTTGTTTTTTAACAAGTCAGGGTACAGGCCCTGGGATGGAGATGGACTAAAGTCTGACAAGGTATCAGGACTTCCATTAAAAGAGCTGAGGTCCCAGAGGGAAACTAGAGTGTTATAGAGAGAAGAAAAGGAGTTACATGATTTCAGGAATCGGGGGATTGCAGAAGGTTTCAAAGAAAAGTTAGATGGTCTAGGTCGTACAGAGAGGCTTCCAGACTGTCCCTATTCCTGTCCTCAAGCTTATAACAACCAGACTAACCTCATGCCAAGCCCTGGAGCCTTCTGAGTTTACTGTTTGCCTGTATATTTGGTAGGGCTCATGGGTTCAGAATGTGGGAAGGCTAGGCCTACAAGTTGAGGTTATTATTGCCATCAGCTGGGCATGAGGGTGACTCTCAGTTCAGCTGTCATTGAGTGGGAAGCCTCTGCCATAGAGGGGCTGACACATAACCCCTGACCCTGGCCTCCATCTGCCATTGCCGGCCAATTGATCCTTAGCCCCAAGGTCAAGGAGGCTTCCCTGCTTTGCCTGACTAGGTGATTATCCTGTCACTAACATTGGATCCTTCAAGGCTCAGACCCTTCTCTTAGCCAGAACTAGTGGCTCAGTGACCCTAGAGGACATAAACAAACCAGGTATCTTAAACTTGAACTCCCAGTTTCTCTGTTAACTTTGCTTTTGAGGAAAGAGCCATATCTTATTATAATGGACCAGGATTTTTATTGAATCCCATGTCACATGGTTACAATGTCAACAAATCCATTCCTACAAACCTTCCATTTTAATCTACTTAATAATAACACCTTTCTTTATGTTGTTCAAAGAATTATCTCAATTTCTCCAGTTTTCATAGAGAAAACACTGAATTGATGTTTCTGATCGAAACGAAGATGTCAGAAGCAAATTTAAATTAGACGTGGTTTTACATGTAGTTGGTTATGTGTAACAACTGATAGGTTAGCATCCCTTTATTTTTCTTTGAGAGAAAAAAAATTCAATAGAATGATATTTTGAAAATAGTTAACTGGCAGTGTGAGGGACTCGTGTAGAAAGTTGAGGTGACAACTGAAAGTCAAGACTACACATGTTCATGTGTTTCCCAGGGAAAATAAAATCTCTAATTTAAAGAGACTTGGGTGCTGCTATTATTTCTTCAGATAAGATACATAATGACGGAAAGATGGCTTTTCTTAGGGAGACATTAGACATAAGTTGAAGAAAAATAAATAGAAAAAGTTATTTTCTCAAAAATTTTTATCTTATTTCTTC
Source organism: Mellivora capensis (assembly GCA_004024625.1). Classification (NCBI taxonomy): domain Eukaryota; kingdom Metazoa; phylum Chordata; class Mammalia; order Carnivora; family Mustelidae; genus Mellivora; species Mellivora capensis. Next base: position 38,519 of record PISX010001476.1, on the reverse strand, counting down.
ATAGTTTTATTATGCAGTGATTTGATGTTGACTTATTTTATTTTTTTAGAGAGAGAGCGAGCACATGTGAGCACAAGCAGGGGTGCTAGGGGTTGTGGGATCAAGCCTGATGAAGGACTCAATTCCACAACCCTGAAATCATGACCTGAGCTGAAATCAAGTGTGCAACTTTAAACAGTGGAGCCCCACAGGCACCCCTCAATGTTGACAGCTTTAACTATGTGCTTGAACACACTCGTCTTTCTGGCAGCGCATGGGGACATTACCATGGAGTGACTTCAGGAAACAGAAGTCTTGCATCTCCCCATGGGCTTTACAAACGTGGTCCACTGCCATTTCCCTATGTGCCCCCTTGTCTTCGAGACTGCTCCTCAGTGTCCTGTGTTCTGTCCTTGGCTCCATCCCTGTGCCATCTTATATGACCAATTCTTCCTGCTCACTGTCCTTTGTTCTCTTTTCAATTTCCCAGTGGAATTCTACCTGCTCACTATATTTTAACATTAATTGCAGATTACAGAGTTAATGAGTAGCCTGAACTCCAAAAATGGGTTGCTCATGGGTCAAGGTGGAAAACTGAGATAACTGGACTGCTGTTGTCAAGTGAATTTTGTCCAGTTACAGGTTCTTGTCCATCAGGCATTCTTCTAGCAGCTTTAGCTCTTGAACACTGTGATCAAAATCAGAAGCAAGCAGAAAGTGTTCTAAGCGATAAGTAAAATAGCTGTCACAGAATCCACATAACTTTATTCCTTTGATTAAATTTAACAAATGCTTATGAGTATTTTCTATCCGCCAGATGCTGTCCTTGGTGGTAAAAATAGTGAGATGAATAATTTATCTCTCTCTCACCTTGTTCCAGAAAGGATGTGAGGTGGCTTTTAGCAGAAACATAAAAACTAAAATGGCCAAATACAGGTTTTGTAACTCAGGACAAGGGAAATATAAATTAAAATAGGTCAAGTCTAGGGTGAAGAGAGGACACAGATACACAGCCAATGGCAGCCTTCATAATGGTTACACTTGAGCTGTGAATTGACTCTAAGCACATGAGGTGGCCAAAGGGAAAGGGAAACATGGTCAGTTACACATTTCCCACTGTAGAAACAAAGAAATTGCATAGTCACTCAGGGAAAAAAGGTGAATAAGATGTGGTTCCTAATGGCAAGAAATTTATAATCCAGCAGGAGAGACAGATCTGTGGCAAACATCTATAAAACAAAGGTGTATTATGAGGTCTGCATAAAGTGCTAAGGCACTAGAAATAGGGGAGCAATTTGTTTGGCCTATGAGGGGAAGAAGATGCTACCTGAACAATGCCCCCAAAGAAGAAATGGACAAGGAAGAGGAGGGCACATCAGACAGAGGGAGGGAGCACAGTGGCTGGAGATTAGCAACTCCAGCTGTGTTTGCATGAAGACTGCTCTGAGTGCTTGTTAAAAGACTAAGTCAGTAGGACTGGGAACTTTCACAAGCACCCAGAATGCTAATTCTGGTGCTCAGGGACCATACTTTGAGAAACACTAGAATCGATTCTTGGATGTATAGGGCAGTGAGAGATGATGTTGGAAAAGCAGACTGGACCCACCTGGTGTGAGCTTCATATATCACAGTCTGAAACTCAGACTTTATGGGTAATGGGGAGTCTGGATGCCTTCAAGGCTAAGCAGGTGAAAGACACTATCAGATCTGTGTGTGTGTATGTGTCTTTGTTTTCCTTTTCTTTTTCCCCATTACGAATGCAGCAGCCAGAGAATGAAAGGCAAGAAGGGAGAGACTAAAAACAGGTAACCAACGAGGAGTGTTGCATGGTCCAAATGGAAGAGGACAAGAATGTGTTTAGGTGTTGGCAGGGGAAATGGAGCAAGGTGAACACTTTCTACAGTAAGCATGAACCTATTATTTTATTGTTAGTCACAGATTTACTTTTCTGGTTAATCTATGTCATTTTTCATGTCTTGCTGATTATTATTTTACCTTATTTTCTGCTCTCTGGCATTTGGCCTAAACCAACAAGCAGTCTCAGTGGTGCAGGTTCTTGCTGAGATCTGTCTGGTCCATGTGTCAGCACAGGTAGGGGGTATGAAGGGCTGTGAGGGACAGTCAAGGCATAGCGTAGAGGAGGCAACTTCTCTTACGGTGAAATCACATTGGAGGGTGGCAGAGTACATATGATTTTTGTTTCTTACAATCACATACTTTTAAAAAGTTCTTATTTTATGGGGCACCTTTGTGGCTCTGTCGGTTAAGCACCCAGTTTGTAATTTTGGCTCAGGTTGTGATTTCATGGGTAATGGGATCAAGCCCTACGTCAGGCTCCACTTTGGGTGGGGAGTCTGCTTGAGATTCTCTCCTTCTCCCCTCCTCCCACTCATACTCTTGCTCTCTCTTAAATGAATAAATAAATCTTAAAAAAAAAACTTACTTTATAAAGACAAAATAGGACAGTACTGAACCTCTATAACCAATTACTGAGATTCTGCAATTTAAGATTTTGACAACATTTTTTCAGCTTTACTGAGGTATAACTGACAAATGAAAGTATACATATTTAAAGTGTACAAAACAATGATTTGACACACATGGGCTTCGTAGAAATGATTACCACAATCCAATTAATTAATACATTATCTCTTACATAGTTACCTTTTTTGTATGTGTGGTGACAACATTTAAGGTCTATCAGCAACTTTCAAGTACACGGTGCAGTGTTATTAACTATAGTCACCATGCTGTACTTACAGCACCAGAGCTTGTTCATCTTGTAACTGAAGGCTTCTACCCTTTGACTAGCATTTCATGTCTCCTCCAATCACCAGCAGGCCCTGGTAACCAATCTATTCTCTGTAGGAGTTCAACTTTTTTTTTCTTTTTTTCTTTTTTTAGATTCCACATGTAAATGAGACCATATTATATTTGTCTATTTTCATCTGGCTAATTTCACTTAGCATAAAGTCTTCTCTTTCTCTCCATGTTGTTGCAAATAGCAGGATTTCCTTCTTTCTCATGAGTGAATAATATTCCATTCTATGTAGACACCATATCTTCTTTTTAACTCATCTGTTGAAGGACACTTAAGTTGTTTCCATATCTTGGCTATAGTGAATAATGCTGCAATGAACATGGGAATATGGATATCTCTTTGAGGTACTGATTTAATTTTCCTCAGATATATACCCAGACGAGAGATTGTTGGATCATATAGTAGTTCATAGTAGTTTGAATTACTATGATCTACTCCAGTAGATCATGTAGTAATTTCTGAGGAACCTCCATTTTGTAATTCCTCCAGCTTTGTTCTTTCTCATGATTGCTTTGGCTATTCAAGGTCTTCTGTGGATATGAATATGAAACTTAGCATTGTTTTTTCTCTATCTGTGAAAAATGCCAATGGAATTTTGATAAAGATTGCACTGAATCTGTAGATCACTTTGGGGAGTATGGACATTTAACAATATCAGTTCTTCCAATTCATGAGCATTGGATATCTTTCCATTTGCTTGTATCTTCCTCTACTTCTTTCATCAAATGTCATAGTTTTCAGTGTATAGGTCTTTCACCTCCTTGGTTAAACTTATTCCTATTTTACTGTTTTGATATTATTGAAATGACATTGTTTTCTTCATTCCTTGATTTTTCATATTCCTTGAAGTCTTGCATTGCTGTCTTCACATATGAGGAAGCAGTTACCTTCCTCTAGTCCTTATTGAATGGCTTTGGGAAGAAATACCTTCTGCTAAGGAGTTTGAGGCTTTCCTCAGACATTTTCTACGGATACACATGTTCCCCATTTCTTGTTCTGTCTTAGCGGGATTTCTTAAGATTACATGCCCCTTTGCTTTCCCTAAGGTGGTGCTAAAAGCTCAAGTTAGAGGCCTTTCTCCCAATCTTCCAGCATCAGGGCCAGCTTTCTGCCCGTGCTCACTAACAGTCTAAAAAGGCTCATACTCTCTGCTCTTGGAGCACCCACAGAGAGCCAGTCACAGGGTGGGGTGTATGTGGGTGAGGGAAACGAAGTGTTCACGTACCCATGGTCCATCTGGGAGGATCCCCAAATGAAACATCCCCAGCAGTTTGTGGGCAGGCTTCCTGATCGATTCCACAAAGTGGTTAATAAGATCCCTGTCTTTCTGATGCCTCCTAGGAGCCCTGTCCGCTGTTCTCCCAGCCCCTCTCTGCTCCTGAGTTGTGTAGCATACCCCAATATTCTGGATGGGGTGAAAGAAGTGGGCCTTTTTGGCAGCATTCCACACAGCTGGGGAGCCAGGTGTTCCTTCACACATTCTCAGTCCCCGCCCCCCCCCCGCCCCCGCTACCCTATGAATGAAACCACAGAACTAGAAGGTCTCCCTTTGGCATTGAGCTGTAGCCATGCCTTGGGGAAGGGGTAACATGGGTAAAGTGAAACTGTTTCTCTCATCCTCTCTCCAGTGTGTCCAACCTGATTGTTCTTTGCTCCAGTGGTTTGCTGGAACTTCTCTGTTGGACTCCTGGACTGCCATAAATGCATTCTCATCTGTGGGTGATTGTCAAACTCACTGTTTTGTGGGGAAAATAGAGTAGAAAACTCCAATTCCACCATTTTGCTGATGTCATTCCCATGTTTTTATTTGGTCTAAGAGAAAAGCTAACGATGTCCAGTTCAGTGGATTCTGCAAACACAATGTCTCCCCTTCAAAAATGGCAATAAATACCACCACCTTGCAGTGTGGTCTACAAAAACCAGTGTGGCTGAGGCTGGACAATGTTCCCATGCAAAGACTTATTGTTTTAGAACCTGCTCTCATGCGTATCTGGTGTTTGTGAGCAGTAAGCCTATGGTCCAATCCATTATTTCATTCATGGTACAGGAACTACTAAGCACGGTCCCAAGACAAAGTGAAGTAAATATTTGGCTAGGACCCACTGTTTAAACCCATGGTAAGTGGAATAATGGCCTTCCCTAAGATGTCCATGTCCTAATCACCAGAACCAGTGAATATGGTACCTTACATGGCAAAAGAGATACATGTGTTTGCTAAGATCACCATAACAAAGTACCACGAATTGGGTGGCTTGAACAGAAACTCATTCTTTCATAGTTCTGAAAGCTAGAAGTGTAAAATAAAGATTTCAACAGGTTGGTTTTTTCTAAAAGCTGTGATGGAGATGATCTGTTCCAGGCCTTTCACTTTGGATCCTAGGTGACTGTCTCCTCCCTGTCTCTCTCCTTCTGTGGGTGTCTGTGTCCAAATTTCCCCTTTTGATACAGACACCATTCATGTTGAATTAAGGCCCACCCTAAGGATCTAATTGAACTGATTACATTTGTGATGATCTCATTTCCAAGTAACCACATTCTGGGGTTTACAGTTTCAGAATATGACTTTGGACACAATTCAACCCATAACAAAAGACTTTGTGGATATGATTAAAGTTAAGGACTTTGAGATGAGGAGGGTCTCCAGAACCATCCAGGTGGGCTCAACCTAATCATACGAGCCCTTAAAAATGAAGAGACTTTTCCTTCTGTGGTCAGTGAGAGTTATGATAAGGGTGCTTGGTTGGCTCAGTCCGTTAAGTGTTTGACTCTTGATTTCAGCTCAGGCCATGATCCCAGGGTCGTTAGATCGAGCTCTGTGTCCGGCTCTGAGCAGAGTGTGGAGCTGGTTTAAGATTCTCTCATTACTGGGGCGCCTGGGTGGCTCAGTGGTTGGGCGTCTGCCTTTGGCTCAGGTCATAATCTCGGGGTTCTGGGATTGAGCCCCACATCGGGCTCCCTGACCCACGGGAATCCTGCTTCTCCCTCACCCACTCCCCCTGCTGTGTTCCCTCTCTCACTGTATCTCTCTCTGTCAAATAAATAAATAAAAATCTAAAAAAAAAAAAAAATTCTCTCATTACTCCCTCTGCCCCTCCCCACCATGTTCACTTACTCTCCTCTCTAAACTAAATAAATAAATCTTTAGAAAGACAGAAAGAGTTCTGCTAACTGAAAAGAGGTCAGAGAGAGGCAACACTGCTGGCTGGTCAACAATGGTGGAATATATTATAAATCAAGAGACCCTACTGGTCTCAGAAGCCAGAATAGGCAAAGAAGTAGAGTCTTCCCCAGGGCCTCCAGAAAGGAATTTGGCCCTGCCGGCACCTTGATCTTAGCCCAGTGAGACCAGTTGTCAGACTTACCCACAAAACTGTAAGCACGTTTGTGTCATTTGTGGTGATTTGATATGGTGTTGATAGAAAACGAATACAATTTCTTCGATAGAAAACAAATGCAGGGCACCTGAGTGGCTCAGTGGTTAAGCGTCTGCCTGCAGCTCAGGTCATGATCCCAGTGTCCTGGGATCGAGGCCCACATCGGGCTCCCTGCTCAGCAGGAAGCCTGCTTCTCCCTCTCCCACTCCCCCTGCTTCTGTTCTCTCTCTCTCTCTGTTTCTCTCAGTGTCAAATAAATAAGTAAAATCTTAAAAAACAAACAAACAAACAAATGCAATTTCTTCCAAACCGCAGCCCCTCAATTCACCAGGATATCTCCCACCCCGCATATAATACTTTCTCTGGGAGGCACTCTCCACAGAACTCCCCCCACCCCTACCACAGCCTCTAATCAAAGCCAAGTCATGTAAAGCAAGGGATTCCTCCCAGAGTATCTGGCCAGCCCATGACCCACTCCACTGCACATTCCCCAGCTTGTGAGTCCCTCCCATGAGCTGACTGGAGCGGATGGACCTGGGAGCTAAGCTGGGGCAGGCTCTCTGGATTTTGAGCTTAGAGACCCCAAGACTAAGAGTCTGGAGAGAAGGCCCGTGGGTTAGTGCCGCTGAGGCTCTGACGGTTATACCGTTTCACTTAAACCAGTTTGCAATGGGTTTGCAGAACCCGCCAAAGAGCCCGAGCACTTACCTTTGCGGTGTCAGAAAATGTGCCCTGGAGCCGAGGAAGGGAGCGAGGAGTAGCTAAGCGCCCTGGTGTGGAGAGAGCTGCCACTCCTGGCGGAAGTGAGCCTCCTAGGGCGCCCGCCTGGATGGCTCAGTCAGTCCAGCCGCCAACATTTGATTTCGGCTCAGGTCACAATGTTGATGTTGTGACACGGCGCGCGGCAGCGGGGGCGGTCAGGTTCCTCGGAGCCGGACAGGGAGCCTGCTTGGGAGTCTCTCGCCCTCTGCCCCGCCCCCACCCCGCGCGTGCGCACTCTCTCTCAAAAAAATAAATCGTGTCTCACAGAAGTTCTGGGTTACAATGAAACGTTGTGAAATTGTTTCATGTTTTCTACAGAACCAGCAGCCAATTTCTGGAAGCCTTGTTTTCTTCCAGAAGAGCCAAGCTACACATCTATTGTAGGTAGTTCTTGTACCACAGACACGTTATGTCTTCACACAAATGATTGCAAAACGTGCAACTGCCTCTTTGTGCTTTTGTTTTGTATTGTTTTGTTTTAACGTGTTTGATTTTTTGAAAGCTGTTAAGACCTAGACTGGAAGCTCTCAGATGATCAGATCCTCTTGGTGTCAGGACGCAAACACATGACTCCGTGCTTCAACAAGGCTCTAGTCTTTTCTTTGTATCTCTTCCCTCAGGAACGGCTGCAGATAAAAGCAAATGTCTTAGAAGAGCAAGTGTGACATCTGGTTCGCTATCAGGAATAAATCTCTCCCTGCCAAGCAAGACTATAAGGCAATCTGGAACCACTTACTACATAAACTTGTTCTATTTCAAAACCAAATCACCTGACTTACCTTTCTCTTTATTGCCTGCCTCGAATTCTTCCTCACTATCAAGATGCTTCTAATGAAACACAGTTGACCTGAGTTTTGAGGTGAATGATGAGAGGGAGTTCGTAAAAGGGACTTAAAGTGGAAGGGCCCTCGTTTCCTCCAGCTTGTAGCTTGAAAAGTCACCACAGAAACCAAGCCCCAGCTCTGAAGGGAAAAGAAGGAAAATCAGTGGTACTCTGATACCAAACCCTCGTCCTTCCTGCTGGCTCCAGATGTGGCAAATCCACAGTGAATTTCTGCTCTGGTGTGGCAGGCGGAGTCACCCGCCTGTGGGGCTGCTGTGTGGTGTGCTGAAGGGCTCTCAGATGGCAGATGAAGGACAGCAGGCCTGTCCCCTAGAGACTTGCTCTTCACTGTGTCACACCCAGGTGGGGACTTTGTGAAAGGCCTCAGGTGACTGGTGGGTGCTGATCAGAGAGCGCCCTAGCTTTTACAGGTGCTGGTGTCTTCCCAGGTGAGTGTGCGGTGTACAAAAACCTGGGAACACCACACGGCAGGCATACCCAGACTTCCCCAGTGCCAACACAAAAGATGGGTGCAGGACTCCGAGATGTCGGGCTAACATCTGCGTAATGGCCTTGACGTGGGACACACCATCACATACTTGGTCTCAGAGTGCCCTTCACAGAAGCCTGGGGGAGACGCTGCTATCTTTCCCATCCTGCCAATGAGGAGGTAAGGCTCCACTTGCTGACTGAACTCCTAGAAAGTGGAGGAGGTGGGTCTCAGGCCCAGTCTCTCTGACTCTTCAGGCAGGACCCTCAAACCCAGATGGCTAAGGGAACAGGGGAGGAACCCAGGGGACAGCATTAGCTGGAAAGCACAGGCCCTGCCCACAGGGGCAGCTGCTACTCAACAAAACCTGGGAGCTGCCACACAGGAGCACAGGCCCACCCTGGCCAGAGCCTTCGAATTTTTGCTCCACCATATGATTTTCGTGTGTGTGTCTCAAAGCCCTGTCTGGTTTCCCTGCCAGAGTGCCACTTTTGCTGGTGGTTCATTTTACATTTATTGAGCACCTATTGTGTCCAGGAATTGTACTGAGTGCTGGGAGCAGGCACAGTCCCTACTGGAACAAAGCCCACCTGCACTTTATTCACATGCACTGAGTCTATGTGGACTCAGTTTCTGTTCCTGTTCAACTGCGGGCTGTGAGGGATTTAAAAAAAAATACCACATGGTTGCCCAACATGCATCTACTCAATGCCATGGATTGTACAGTTATAGATGGTTAAGATGGTGAATTTTATGTATATGTTAGCACAGTAAAAAAAATCCTGCTGTTACATATATATGTAATTTTTATCATTAACAAAGATACGGTCTAAATGAGAAGAGAGAGTTTAAAGCTATCAGATGGTTCAACAAACACTTGAGCACCCGCGGTGTATCAAACACCATCCCATGTGCTGGGAATACAAAGTTGAGGAAAGCTACTTCTTGTCTTTAAAGGAAGCTTCTACTGAGAAGTGACAGTGACATAGGGAACAGCCCAGGTTTATGCAGTTAATAATAGCTGCTCTTTCTGGAATGCTAACTCTGTGCCAGGCTCTTGAGTGAGAGCTGGAGGAGCCTCGTCTATCTCATTTGAGCCCCACGCAGCCCTGGGGGCAGATACTACTTTCAATCTCATTTTACAAGAGGCAGCAGAAGCTCAGAGAGGTTCGGTTGCTTATCCTAGGTTGCACAGTGATAGTGATTGGAGAAAACGGATTTTGAACCCAGACCTCCTAGCAGAGAGATACCACAGGCTCTGGGACAAGCAGAGATCAATGTGGGGCTTGGGAAGCAGGAGCACTGAGGAGGCTGGGCGGGGGGAGCTCAGGGCCAGGCAAAGGTGCCGCAGTCCTGTCCCCCCCCCCCCCCCCCAGTGCAGGTAAGTGTGCCCGGGTCTCCTGCGCAAGGGGCTGGGGCAGCTTCATCGAGGTCATTCTCCTATTCCTTCGGAGCAGCTGTAGCCAAATACCACAAGCTGCTTGGCTTGTACACAGCAGAATTGTACTGTTCACATTTTGAAGGCTGGAAGTCTGAGGTCAGGATGTCAGCACCATTGGTGAGGGCCCTCTTTCTGGTCCCAGACTTCTTGTGGTGTCCTGGCACAGTGGAAGGGACTGGAGGGCCCTATGGGATAGAATTTGGAGGGTGCTAGATCCTACAGAGCACTAATCTTTTACAAGAGGATCAATCCCATTTGAGAGGGCTACCCCCTCAAGACCCAACCACCTCCCAAGGACCCCACCTGCTAATACCAATACCTTGAGGGTTAGGATTTCAACATATGAATTTGAGTGTGGGGGACACAAAAATTCAGACCACGGCCATCATTTGTGCTGATTCCTAAAGGATGAGAGATGGACAAAATAGAAGGGCATTCTAGTCACATGGAGAAGGTTAAGGGCCAGGGAGAGGGGCCAGTCCATGTCCCTGAGCCCTCAATGCCCAGAGCTGTGATACAGTGAAGGACAATGTCACACAACATGGGTGGACATCTGAGGGGACTGGTGGCTGTGGCAGCATCTGGGAGCACTTCATGGGCTGTGGCCCTCAGCAACCTCAGCAGCAGATGCCCCACCTGAACTGGACTGGGGGAGAAATCAGGCACCCTCTGCAGCCAAGTGGGCTAATGTTAAAGACTTAAAATTGTGGGCAAGTTGGCTTCTAAGGGCCACTGGAGGTTCTACCAAGCAGGGGGTGGAGACTAAGAAACATAAGTGGATGCAGAGATTGTGGTACTGTCTCATGCAGGTTAACTCAACTGTAAGTTCGGGGGATGTGACACTCCAGCAGGGTGGCCCTAGGACACAGTTCACTAAGAAACATTGAGTCCCCACTAATGCAGTGCTCTTCTTTTAGATGTTGGAGATACAGCAGCGAACAGGATGAGGCAAAGTACTCATCCTCATGGAGCTTATATTCTAGGTAGTGTTTGTTATCTGACTAGATAATATACAAGTAAATAAAAAGTATATAAGACAATTTCAGAGGGTGACAAGTATATAAAGAGAAGAGGGAGAAGAGCATAAGGTTTGATGGCATTTGATAGTCTAGATAGAATAGTCAAAGAAGGCTTCTCTGAACTGACACCTGAATGGGAAGATAAGGGTGGGTATGAATGGGAGTGCAGAAAGCAGAGGGAACAGTAGTGCACAGGTCCTGAGGCAGGTGTGAGCTTGGTTTCCCACAGCTTTGAACACATGTGTTTAAGGAAAGAAGGAATGTTAGTGCAGGTGGTGGGGAAGGCTGGGGAAAGAAGTAAAAGATGTGACTGGAGTGAGGCCAGATCATATGGGACACTACAGGCTTGAGGCTATAAATACACATGTGTTGGGGATACGTGGGGGAGTGGGTAGCCTCAACACCAGTTCAAGAGAAGAAGAAGCTTCTGGAGCAGCTGGAAAGGGGCTAAGGAAAACTAGCTTGGCTACAGGGTAAACTCCTGTGAGCTAGGTATAGTCCACGGTGCCATGTTCTAAGGGACCTGGAAAATTCAAGCTTGGTATAAGAGGGTATGGTCATATAAAGTGTTCTGATGCAGAGCAGAACATGGCTGTGGAAGTCCATGAAGAAATGCCCAGTCAAATCAGCGCCAGCCAGTGGTGGAGGGGTTGGGGCTGGGGCAAAACAGGAAAAGATGGCAGGCTGAGGGGACTGTAGAGGAGGGAGGGTTTGCAGGGAAGATAATGGTGGAGGGCATGGGCACCAAGAGCAGCCCTAGGTGGAGCCCTGGCAGTGAGGCTGATTGGGGTGCCACCTGCTGGAAGCCTGCCATTACTGCTGGTGTCCTGGTCCAGGTCAGGTCCGACTCAGAGGCCAAGATTTTGTAACAACATTTATGATGGGATTCTTATTATCTAAGTTTTGACTGAGGCATGAATACAATAGATGCCAAATTCCAAAGGAGCCACTGTGCAGAAATCTCTAAATGGTTTCACGAACGGGGCAAACAATTCTTAAATTCCTTAACCACTAGGACAAGACAAAGAGAATTTGCAAATAGAGTATTTAGAGTGAGTTGCTGCTGTCAAATTCTTTCTCTCCCAGGTTTGGTGAAAAGGGGTCTGTGACTGCTCCTTGCATCAGCCTCAAGTACCACTCTAAGGAGAATACTTGGAAAACTTGATACGTATTTTCTGAATAGAGAGATATTGGACTGGGGTTGGCCTTTTGCCTAGAAGATGGAACAGGCTAGCAATGGGCTGGCTGGAAGTGGGAGAGCAGTGGCTTGGTGCTTCAGGCAGAAGTAATAGGGGCAGAGCGTGTGTCCCTGTGTGCGCACATGAGTGTGTGTTTCCAGATGTGCAAGGAGAATGAGAAGGATTTTTGTTGTGATGTGGTTGTTGTAGTTGCTGCTTTCCAATACTGTATTTCCCAATTTAAATATCTCGATTTTTTTCCGGTTATAAAAAAACACATACTAATCAAAACTCAAACAGTTCAGAAATATACACTAGGAGAGAATGAATTTCCCTTTCTATTTCTCACACTGATCTTTTAAGACCTTTTTTCCAGCATGAAAGCTTCTCGGGCTTTCTGGGGCAGGTTCTGTTTTGTGACCAGCAGGTGGCAGTGCACCATTGCTTTCCTGGGGGACCCAGAAAGGAAGTGGATCTGAACCGCAAGTCCCATGTAGCAGAGAGCTTGGCAAAATGGTTTTAATCTGAAATAACCTTTAAGTTTTCTAAAATGATGTCAGGAAAAATTCCTAGTGATTTTTCTTTACAAAGCTGCTCAGTGTGGGCCGCGGTGCCCTAGATTATTGACACCGGGCTCTGAGTTTTTGAGATTGAGGGGGGAGAAAAGTTTATGAAACAAAAAAAATTTACTGGCTCATGTAACTGAGAAGTCCAGAGGTTTGTCCTGAGGAGAGGTATATGAGCTTCAGGTCTGGTTTGATCTGGTTTCACCCCATCATTAGGGTCGTGGGTCTGTTTCTCTGATATTTTCTGCTGTTCTTGGCCAGCTTTGCCCTGGGGCTGCCATCCCTCAAGTTAGAAAACAGCCATAGCTGTTTCTGGACCTCATGGCTCACAGTTTACCTTCTGGATCCCCCTGAAATTGCTGCCTTGGGTCTCAGTGGTCTGAGCTGAATCACTTGCTCATTCTCCAAGCAAACACTGACCAGCGGGTAGCGTTGAGTCATTACTTTCACCTAAGCTTTATACATGGGCTGTGTTGGGTGAGGGAGATACCTGGATGGTTAAGAACGGTTAACGTGGTGGCAGGGACCAGGCGGTGGTGTCAGTGGATGTTTGCTGGCCACATGCAGAATGTCAGGGTGACTCTGGTGCCCTCGGTCTCGCCAAGTAACCAGGGAAAGGCACAGGACTAAGCCTCCAGGTAGCTAACTGGACAATGTCCTCCAGTCCTGCCCAGCCCAATCCACTTTCCACCCAGCCAGGCCCTGAACGGCTTCTCCAGAGAACACATCTGATTGCACAGCTCCTCTGCTGAAAACTTTGCAGATGGCTCCCATTCTTCAAGCTCAGGTCCTTAACATGGTGCACAAAGCCCTGGTCTCCAGTCTCTCCAACCTCATCTGCCTCCATTTTTCTCTGGCACCTTAGCCCCTGCTTATTCATTCTCTTCACTCTGATGGGATCTTTCCATCTCCCTCAATTTACTCCTCTTACTTCTTCCAAAGTTAGGTTAAGTATCACCAACTCCTCCAAAGCACCTTGGGCAGATGCCCCCCAGGCTAGTGTGGTGATCTTGCCCTCAGCTCCCATGGCCCCCCATGGATACCCACAATGTGGCTCTTACTACATCATGCTGCAATGATCTGTTTGCCATGTGCTTCCCTCTACTGCTCTGTGAGATTCTGGATGGCAGAGGGCTGTGGTAGGTGTTGACCAAGTGTTTATGGAATTGCTGGGATTGATATCAACCCTCCCTTCAAATGCATGGGAGGCCCACTTTCTGCTCTGCCTTTGGTCCTGGGAGGCAGATAGTGGCTTTCCCCCTGAAAAACAGAACTTTCTCAGTCAACCATCTTTCTCCCCAGAAACCCCCACCATCCTATTGGCCTGAGTGATTTTCCAAGGTTCCTTCTGGTCTTAAGGTATATGATTCTTTCTGGAGGAGCATGGAAGGAACAGAAGAGATCTGGCTCCACTGATCCAAGACGGTGGAGGATCCACCTTCCCTCTGTGGGAGGTCAGCTTGTATCATTAGTGGAAAGCCCCAGTTTGGGTTCTGAGTGGATCATACAAGCTACCCATGGTCTACAATCACCCTCTCTTCTCTCTCCTTGGAAAGATATTTTCATGTCTGCAGAAATTTCTTTTTTTATATATATATATTTTTTATTTATTTATTTGACAGAGATCACAAGCAGGCAGAGAGAGAGAGAGAGAGAGAGAGGAGGAGGAAGCAGGCTCCCCACTAAGCAGAGAGCCCGATGCGGGGCTCGATCCCAGGACCCTGAGATCATGACCCGAGGCGAAGGCAGAGGCTTAACCCACTGAGCCACCCAGGTGCCCTCCTGTGTCTGCAGAAATTTCTAATGTTTGTTCTTCCCAGCTTCCTGGCTGGCCTGCCAGACTAGAGAGGTCCCAGTGTTTTGGATGAGGGAGGTCAACAGAGTTGGGCTATTTGGAATGCTATTACTATGACTGATAAGGACAACTCACATTCTTCCATCACTAATTTTGTTAGCTCTAATTTTAAGTATAATACATGGAATAAGCCATTCAGTGTTTACAATACCCAATGAGGCAAGCACCACTGTTATCCGCATTTACAGACAAGGAAACTGAGGTATGGAAACATTAAGTGTCTTGCCTACGGTCATAAAGTTACTCAGTAACAGAGATAGCGTTCAAATTCAGGCAGTCTGGTCCCCCATACCCTCAACCACTGCCCTACACTGCCAGTCTTAGCCAGGCTGTGGAAGGAGGAGGGAGAGAGGACAGTTTAGAAAGGGGGCTCGGAGCTGGTGGGACTTTGTCTCCATTGCTGCCATGACTGCTGGCCTCTCAAGACCAAACCTGGGTCTGTTCTACCATCCTGGAGTCTTTAAACCATCATAAATACTGGTTATTACCAGGAAAATTCTTGCTGGTAATCTATCACATTGCAGCTCTCAGAACATCATAAGCCTTATTTCACTAGAGACTGACAGTGGCTCTGTGGAGGAGGTATAATGACTCCATTCCCCAAGAGGAGGGGGTGGCTCTCAGCAGGCTAGGGGACCATTCAAAGGCCCCGAACAGGCAGACTTAGCTGGGACCTGCTCCTGAGTCCCCCATCTGTGGACCCAGGGCCAACATCACAGAATCTCTTTCCCCATGGATGAGGGCCTCTCTGTTTTGGGAAGAGTCTTCAGAGAGAAAACCTCCAGGGAGGCTTGTTCTTATTCTCCAGCTCCTAATCCCTCCGGATAACAGCCAGAGATGTTGTCTCTCCAGTTCACAGTAGCCTGCCTAGAGGACCAGACAGGTCCGTATGTAGGACAACTTTCTACCTCTATCCACTCCCTGCCCACTACCCTCCCTTTCCTCCAAATGTGGCCTTTTTCTTTTGCCTAGACGCATTTGAGGTTTAACAGTTTCTGAGGTCTGAGGTCACTAACTAACCTCTGCTGGTGGCCAAGCCTTTTCACCATGCTTCCCACAGAGTGAAACTTGTTGCTTTCATGGTCATCATTCCCCACTTCCCTTCAGAGTTCTTGTTGGGCCTGTGGACTTTTAGGGATGTTAGAGCCCCTGAAGTGTTGGCCAGGTCCAGACTCTGTCGCCCTTTTCAGGGTCATCCAAGGACTCCTGGTGCGAAGGTTGTGCTTTTGATCTTTTAATCAGGCAGATGTTGACTAAGTCCTACTTTTCTGTCATTCAAACAGCCAAGGTAGGCCCACTCCAGAAAAAAAAAAAATTCCCATCTCTGCTTAGCAGAATCCCTGGGAGTCCCAGCAAATCAGCCTTCCAAGTGAATTCAACCACGCTCACTTGCTTGCTTGGAGGAGAACCATAGGTTATTGCAAGAAGGTCAAGGGAGTTGGGCCATTTGAAATGACATTATCATGAGTGATAAGGAGAGCTCACATTTGTGAGAGCTCATTTTGTTAGCTAAGATTTATTATGTTAGCAAGATAACATTATGTTAGATAACATTATGTTAGATAACATTATTATGTTAGCAAGATAACATTTTAAGTATATGTGTACATATCCTTCAATAGTCACAACATCCTATGAGGTAGGCGTCATCATAATTCCCATTTTATAGACAAGGCAACTGAGGTGTAGAAAGTTTCAGTATCTTGCCCAAGGCCATCAAACTAGTGTGAATAAGAGAAGGCAGGAGTTAAGGTCAATCCCTGCTCTATCCCCGGGCTCCCCAAGCAGGTGGACACATTCATTGGTTTGAGGACCTCTAAGTTCAGGGCGTACAAGGAAAATAAGGCCTAGGCCTAGGCCTCTGTAAATTCGACGCCAATAGTAAAGACTGACATGTAAGTTATGAGGCAAAGAAACAGGCAGGAAGAGAGGGGTAGGTGGGAGGCATGTGGGAGCAGACAGGGGAATTCACTGAGACAGAGGATATCATGGGTGGGAGGAGTCACTCGTGGGAGTTCAGAATCATAGCTCTTCCTTCCCAGGCACTGCACTGACTCATGGCCCTGTGGGATCCCCTTTTGGCAGGGTGGGTGGCATATTCCCCCCAAACCACTGGACTACCCCCGAGCTTCCTAGTCCATGGTCAAATACCCACTCTGTCTTTTCTGCAGAGAGTCACGGATGGGCGATAGGAAGAATAGTGAATTGCCAGGGATGTCTCATGATAGTGTGAGTCCTGTTTTCTGGCCCTTTTAGAATGCATGCTGTGGCTTTCTGATATTTTCCATATGTCACAAAATTTATGAGTCTGATCTCACAGAGCAACCAGAAAGCTCAGAGGCAATTGGTAATGTATGTGGGACGTCTGGCTCCTCTGAGGAAAGGTTCAATTGTGTCTCTTAAAGTGATTTCATCCTAAATCTTAAGCTGGAATGAATAGAAAATGCCAATCTGTCTCCCTTAGTTAAGGATTTTGCATTTTTGATAGTTTCAAAACAATCATGCAGAGGGAAAAAATGTATTTTAACAAATATATCCTGTTGGAAAGCGTAGATGCTTTGACAAATTAGGAAGTCAACCAAGCCACACACTTCCTTGTCAACTCTTGCTTCCAGCTGGCAAGCATTTAAAATAATATTCCAAGGAGGTTTAGGATTCGTGATTACATTGTTTGATTATTGCACTTTCTAGGTAATGGTTTTTCAAAATTGTATCTTGCAGCTAAAAATTAAATAGCGACTTCTGGGTATGCACGATATTCTTTAATAAAATGAGACCCAATATAATATTCTCAGAGGCTGAGCAGTAATATAGGAGAGATTTACTGTAGTCCAAATGAGTGAGATCATTGATCCTATAGGATTCTCATTATTTTCTCAAGCTAAACTCCAGAGAATGCTGGGAATGGAGCCATAGCTCTATTCACATCTGGCAGGAACCTAGGTGGCCTTTCTTTTTCCAAATGGATATCTGAAGAATTCTTGGGGTCTTTTGGCTGCATGCTGGGAAAATGTCTCAGAAGAGAAAGCTGTGGACAAAGCTATTTGTGTCCATTGCAAAAATGTATCTCTGGTTTTCAGGACAGTGAAACTATTCTGTTTGATACTATCATGGTGGATATATACATTTTCCCAGAGCTACAGAATGTACACCACCACCAAGGGTGAATGTTCATACAAGCTATGGGTTTTGAGTGACAATGATGTGTAATGTAGGTTCATCAATTATAACGAGTGTACCACCCTGGTGGGGATGTTGATAATGGAGGAGGCTAGCGTGTGTGAGGGCAGGAGATACATTGGAACTGTCCGTACTTTCTAATTTTACTGTGAACCTCAACTTGGGCTTAAAGAAAAAATGCACCTCTAGGCAGCTCAATGTATCTTGCAGGTCTTTCTGCCAAGGCCGGGAGCCATGACTCAGTCAGCCCTCTGTTCTCAGACTGCTCCTTCCTGTTCTAGCCTCTAACCCTTGACATTGTTTCCTGATTGTACCTCAGGAGCTTGCTGTTCAATCAATGTTTGTGGAAATTTCAGTATGTACTAGGCACTGACTTACACTTGGGATCCAGCTTTGATCTCGTCACTTCTCAAGGAAGCTGGCGTGGACTCAGACTCAGCCTTAAAGCAGAGTCCACTTTGAATAGGCCCTGGCTAAATCTGAGCACAATATTGGGTCTGATGGGCCTTTCCAACTGGAATATTTATTTAATAAGAAAATCATTTAGAGTTTAACATCTGAGTACTCTAAAAGAGCATTGTACCATTTGAAGAGTACTCATTTTGTCATGTTTTTATGATGTGGGGAGGGAGGATAGAAATACAACTGTAGTAAAAATATTGGGAAATTATTGATTGTCTATGCTCTGTTTCACAATTAAGAATTTTATATTCTGTTCTTGAATCTCATTGTGATCTCTGTAATTTGTACCTCGTTTTATAGGTGACAGAAGAGTTGAACCTAATAAACGGATGAATAAAGTGAAAAAAAGTCATTTACAAATATGCTACAAAATAGGGAGCTGGCTGAATTCCCACATCCTGGGTGGTTGGTGTGTCTTGCAGTCAGATACCAGATCAAAGAGGATAGAGCACCTAAGGATGAAATCCACAGAGAACTGGTAACACGTTGCTCCCTGGGTTTGCATGCTTCTGATAGTTAGGGCTGGACTAGGTGAGGTGTGGTAACAGACAACTGTAAAATCTTAATGGTTTAACATTGAAATAATGCAAGCGATTCTTCATTCACACCAAGTCCAATGTGAATGTCACTGGTTGGGTGACTTGAAGTCATGGGTTCAGGGTTCCAGCTGCTGACATTGTGTGTGGCTCTGACATACCAGAGTCCTTTGCTCCAGTCACAGAGATGGCCAAGTGAGGGACTGTGGAAGATCTTGGTGAGCATTAAAGGGACAAGGCCCGGAGTGGTGTATACACACCTGGAGTTTGAGTGAGCACCAACAGTCTCTATCACACACAGTAGGGGAGCCATTTCCACTGGGGACCATTTTAAAACTAAATAGCCATTTTCCACTCTTTCTAGGATTTTCTATCCCATCCACCAGACTTTTTTTCTTATGTAACCATAGTCATTAAATCAGAGACCCTTTGACACAGGTATTCTAAGTTGCCGGTCTCCCACCCTGAGGACAGCCCTATGCGTTAGAACAGGGAGCACATGGGGGACAGACTCTTTGCTCGTCAAGAAATGGATCTAATAATACAAGAAATGTGATGACATATGCAACAAGAATCCTGTAAAGAGAACTAGTAAGAGAGACAAATCCACCCTGTTATTTTGGGGACCCATAAATAAGCCCAGAATATGTGGCATGTCCTGAATTGTAGGTCAGTCTTAAGCCTTAAAGGCATTGTTCTCCTCCTGACTGGAGATATACGGTTAAATCTAAAGTTTTCTGATCATTCTCTGCAAATATTTGTCACTGAACTTCTGTTGTCCAAACTCATCCTAGACAAAGTTACAATAATAAATTCCATTAAGCTTAGAGAAAATGCAGACATCCCCCTTTGTTACTTTAGGTAATCACAGCTTCATTCAAAAGGATTTTCCCATTAGAGGGTCTCAAGGCAGAGACTACAGTGTGTGTGTTTTCACACAAGTGTGTTCTGGTCCCTGACAAAATCTGAACCCTGTTCATATCATTTGTGTGAAGTATGCTATGATGATGGAGCTTTTATTTGTATTCTTGGGGCTTCACGATGGTACTTCCTGCAACCTCACCTTACTTCCCCAAGAACCAGGAAATAGGTTGCTCTTTGAGAGCCAAACAAAAAGATCAACATCAGAGAGAAGTGAAGTCAGTTGAAGGAGGGCTCCCACTAGCAATGCAGGCGAAGCGTAACATACACAAAGGAACACTACTTCCATTAGAAGAGCAGCCCGTCAACCCTACAAGCCTAGAAAAAGGAGAGAATCAAGGGCTTATGCTGATGACAGAAGCAAAGTGCCTTGAATGCCAGTGCAGAAGGATTGGGAATGGATCCTAAAGTGATGAAGTAGGTACATTTGTTTTTAGTGCTTTCTATTTTCCCCTTTTTACCCAATTTAACTATTTTAGGACCCCCTTTCCCTCACTTCCTCCAGACAGCCAATATTATACTCATTTCTTCCAAAAACCAATATTTTCAGAGGTAGTAGGGAGCCATGGAAAGGAATCTTAGCCTAGAGAGGTCATGGTTCTGGAACATTCTTAATTACTGATTCTTAATTTTATTATACATATCAGATATGTTCAAACATGAGATGAGGTGTTTGTTTCCCCTCTGAAACACTATTCCTCAGTAAAGAGGAAGCAACTTATATTTAAGTTCTCAAAAAGGCTCTTGTAAGGCTATTCTCTCAATTACCTTCTGATACATAGCCAGCTGCTGTTTGGGAAAGATTCACCCAGGTTAAAGGGTTAAACTGAGTGACTGTGTCCCCTTTATAAAGGCATGTGTGATGTGAAGATGAATGCAGAGAGTTAAGGCCTGGTGAGTTCTAGTCTTCAAGCCCCAATTAGTCCTAGATCCATTGGCTGGAGGGAAGCATCAGTTTATATTCATTTGATTTAGTATTCAAAGCATTTAGCCCTTTTGCTCTGATTCCATGGCCCTCCCTCTCCTCCCAAGCAATTCTGATCATGACTTAAGAGTTTACCTTCAGGAAAAAAAACACATTAATCATGGAGGCTTTTGAATATTTGGGTGCTGGTGATGGTCACTTTGTATTGCTGATTAGTGCCCTGGCAAAGTGCCTTTATTCTTCACTCTCCCTACTTGACTAATCAGTCTCTACCCCCATCCCAAATGGACTTGTTCTTGGTGGTTGTTAAATTTCTGAGTCTGCAAGGCTGAAGTCCAGAGCAGCCATTGGACAATCCACAAAGGTAGTGATGGGCACAATATACAAAGGCTTCCTGGCAGATGGACTGCTGATTTTGTTTCTCAAGAAAACTTTTTTGACTTGTTGTATGGGTGAAAGAGAGCCCTTGATTTGGCCAGATGATGAGCATTTTCCATTTCAGATTGCAAGCTTTCAGTCCTCATCCCTGAACAGCTTTAGGGTGCTTCTCTTTGCGTGCTGAGAAGGAATTTTGCAAATAATACCCACAACTTCAATGTTGCTGACAGTTTTGGAGGCAACAAACTCCTTGTTCTTATTCGTGATTCACAGACTAGAAGTCACAGTATACTCAACAGGAAGTGTAAGAGCTGAACTGATGTAAGCTGTGTCCTCAAGATCTGAAAACAAAAACTGGGGCCAGTAGGCTGGCAACCAATACTTTGTCTTTTTTGGTGGAAAGCCCCCTTCCCTTGCTCCTTAGGACATCTGTTTGTTGGCAAGCTCCCCTGTATATAGGCATGCATAGGTGAGCACACTTCTATGAAATAAACCTTTGATGGGTACTTGAGTCTGTTGCCCTTTTTTTTTCTTTGACAACTATATTCTAGACATAAGTTAGCTTTCTCTAACTGAGGGTGGCTAGTTTAGAACATGGATTTTCTTTTCTTTCTTTCTTTTTCTTTTCTTTTCTTTTTTTTTTTTTGAGAGAAAGATCGGGGAGGGGCGTACGGAGGGGGAGAAAGAGAATTTTAAGCAGGCTCCGTGCCCAGCACAGGCCTCAATCTCATGACCCTGATATTATGACCAGAGCCAAAAATCAAGAGTTGGGTGCTTAACTGACCGAGGCACCCCGGTTCCCCTAGAACATGGATTTTAAATAAAAACTGAAAATATCAGGAGCCACTGCCTACATAGAACTTGGGGAATGAGAAAGCTTCCCTGGGAATTTTGTATGATAGGAAAGTGAAGCTCTGATCATTTGTCATAGAAAAACTAAGAGGATAATTCTGATAGGACTGCTTCTAACTCTCTGGAATGTGCTCACATGGCACCCTGTCCTTTCTTTCATAACTTTTTGCCATAGTTACAATTAATCAATTATGGAATTATTGGGTTGATGTCTACATTTTTGCCACATCTCAACTTCCAAGAAGGCGGGGATTGTGTCTGGCTTTTTTTCCCTCTGAAAACTCAGCCCCTACTACAGTGTCTTGCACATGGAAGATGTTTAGTAAACATTAGATAAATAATAGACTATGTTTTTCTTCTTCGAGCCATGAATGTCTGGCAGAGTGACTGGTGTAGCAAGAACTCAGGCATCAGTTGTGGAATGACAAAAGGAAGGAAGGAAGGAGAGAAGGAAGGAAGAAGAGGTCATTTGCATCTCTTGAACTCAGCACAATTGGACTTGAGGTTCCCTGATTAATATCATCAAAGGGAAAATCCCCTTCTGTTAGCAAAAGATATGAAAAATAAACAGAATGCCATCTAATTTAATTTGAGCTGCAAAGAAAGTGACTAATGAGGCATTTCTGTATTTGGGTAGGAGGAAGACTCTCTAAGTGCTACCTGGAAATGGCTTTAGTTACTTTGGTGACTGTTATAGTCTTGTGAGAATAATCTCTTCTTAATAAGGACAATTACTTAGATTTATTACTCCTCTGTGGTCTTGTTAAAGATCTAAGAAGAATCCTATTTAAATGGAAAGAACAATAGGAGCTTTTTAACAGGGAGCAAGTTTTAATTAAAGCCCAAGCATCAGATTGGTGTCTCTGTGTCTGGGTTAAAAAAAGAAGAAGAAATAAACAACGGCATCTACTTTACCTACTTTTGAAGAAAAAAGTCCATTTTGAAAGAAAAGCCTCAAAAGGGTGTGTGCATTTGGATTACACAAAACACCCTTTTTGAGGATGGACTCTTGGAATCATGTCCTCTTCCTTCACTTAATGGAACATCCTTTAGAGTTGAGATAATGAGCTCGATTACATGCTGGGCGCCCAATCCAAGAAGCAGAGCTGGGATGACTGATGGGAATCACTGCAACAATCCACAGTGGTATTTAAAAAGTACTTTAGAATGTTGCTAGGGAGGAATGGGGACCAAGAGTGCTCCCAAAGAAATGCATTGTTGGAGAGTCCCATCCCACAAGTAGAGAGGTTCAGGGTTCTTCCTGCTTGAGTAAGAATAGCAAGAGCTGTTTGGAAAACCCCAAAATTCTGGCCCTGAGGAAGAGTCATTAAAAAGAACAACTATTCTATTAGTTAATAAAAATGAATAGAATGAAATAAACAAACAAAAGTCTGATAACCCATCAGATGGGTAATCTGTTAAGCCAACGGCTGTACGCTGAGCAGACAGACGGTTTCTGTCTGATGTGGCTAATGTTTCTGTGTTGGAGTAGCACATATAAATGCAGCTGTCTGCTGTTTGGAGCATTATTCTGCTCTAAATAAATAACCAACAGCAGTCATTTAGATGCATTTTGGGTGATGAGGGCACATGGGAACTCATGTCGTCTAACCTAAGCCAGAAGTATTTCCACATTAAATTATATTATTGAAAACAATGAAGGAGTAAGCATGGGGTGGGGTGGGGGTAGGGAGGCTCTTTCTCGGCTTATGGGGTATGTTCTGATTTTATGTCACCCTAGTGGTCAACAAATGTCATACCAAGAACAGATGAACACTAAATGAATCTCTTCTTGTGATGATTATAACAAGACTGTAAAATGGAAAACAGTAAATATAACTCATCCTTATTAAGACTCTCTGGTATTTGTTTCCAGCTAGAGCTCCTAACAAGAGAGTAAACAATACTTGGTCTCTTGTGATTGCTAATTAAAATGCAATAAATTATGGAATCAATTTAAATTCTGGATCAGCTCTATGGTGGGTTCAACAAACCTCCTAAATTTTATTTTTCCCTTGGGGTCTCTTTTCCAGAACCTTGAGGTAGGGGTGTGTGTTTGTGCATGGTCTCTCTTTTGTTTGATTTTTAATTGCTCTGGTGGCTCTTTCAGGGAAAGATGCCCAAGAGCAGGACAAATTTCAGGATCTTGGCATGTTTTCCCTGCCTCTTACCTCCTTGCTTTTGGCTTACTGTGTGGATAATGATAAGACTTGGGCTACTCCCCAAAGTTGTTTAGTACCAGTGACCTTGGCAGGGTACCTGGAATATCCAAACAGCCCTGGTTCCCCCATAGTCTTGTCCAGGGACAAGAACAATGGTCTAGGTGGTTTCCTTATGCAACTAATGCATGAAGACAAAGTGTCAGCAAGACCCAGCAGGAGAGGAGGCTGGTGTCTCCTGAGAGAGGAACATCTATCTATCTATCTAGATAGATAGATATAGATACAGATATGTAGATACTGTTCTATAGATACAATATTATAAGTGAGAAATATTTCCACATTATATTATTGGAACAATAAAGGAGTAAATATACAGATATTGTTATATCTATACATCTGTACCTATTTCTATACATTCCTCTCTCTGTATCTATATATATTTATATAGATATATAATATTTATAATGTATATTGTATTATATATTATGCCTATATATAATACATATATATACTATACATAATGCATACATACTATACCTATGTATAATATATAATTCTACATATTATAGATAGTAGTTAATAATTTTGAATTATTAGCAATAATTACTAATAATATGTTACATACATTATATATATATGTGTATGTGTATGTGTGTGTGTGTGTGTGTGTGTGTGGCATTATATCTCCATATATAGATTTTGAGGCTCTTTTAAATTTAGTAGATTGTGCAAAAAAACAAAATATTCCTTCTGGTAAAACCAAAGTTACTTTGGCCAGATGTAGCAGTAGCTCTTTTAAACTCTTAGAAGACAGGAACAACTTGCTGTGACTTATAATTCTAATCCCAGACACTGGGCAGGGTTTCCCAAAGGGAGACCCTTGAAAGTCTTTGTTGACTGCTCCTGATTTGCATCAGTGAAGGCAGGGGCAGGTAAAGCGTGAAGAGAAGCATGTGTGTCTGGTCCAGCCAGAATACAGTTCAACCAGTGCTGCCCTCTGAGCAGAGCCCAAGACACAAAGCAGCCCCACACCCTGCACCTGCTATTTCCCTGTGTAGATATGCCTCGTTCTTCTCTGCCTCCTTCAGACAAACAGCATCAACAGTTTCATCTCCTGCCTCCTGAGAAGCAAGTGTGACATAGTGAGAGACATGCCACCTACGGACCGTTCCTCAACTGTAACTCGAGAGAATTAACTTCTATCTGATTTGAACATGTGAAGTGCTCATGCCCTCTCACCCCAGCAGTATTTCACAAACTCTCATTGGTTATTTGCAAGGCAAAGGACATTTTCACCTTAGAGATATACCATATGATCTCTTTGAAAGTCAACATGATGTAGGGGAATAAACATGGACTTTAAAGTAAGACAAAATCGGATTCAAACCTCTTTGTCTCTTGTTAACTGCATCTTCTTTGGCAAGTTATTCTGCCTCACATATAAAGTAGGATTAATAATGCCTGCCTAGGAGGCACCTGGCTGGCTCAGTTGGTAGAACATGCGCTCTTAACCTCAGGGTCTTGAGTTCAAGACCCACATTGAACATGGAGCCTACTTAAATTTTAAAAAAAAATTGAAAAATAAAAAAGAGTAAATAAATAATGCCTACCTAACCAGGGCTATTATAGAGATTAAACAAGCTTTGTGTATAGAATTCCTGTACTAGCTAGTAGATACTCAATAATTAAAACAATTTAATTAATTAAATTAATTAAACAACTTAAAATTTGGTTTTGTCTCTTCTGTTAGCTTTATTTTTTTTAAAGATTTATTTATTTATTTTAGAGAGAGAGAGTGTGTGTAGTGGGGAGGGACAAGGGGAGAGGCAGAGAGAGTCCTAAGCAGACTCCACATGGAACATAGAGCCTGACACAGGGCTCAATCTCACTACCCTGAGACTACCATCTGACCTGAAACCAAGAGTTGGACTGAGCCACTCAGATGCCCCTATTCTGTTAGCTTTATATCCATTTATCATTTCATATATTTTAAAACCCCTAAATATATGGGCGCCTGAGTGGCTCAGTGGGTTAAGCCTCTGCTTTCAGCTCAGGTCATGGTCTCAGGGTCCTGGGATCGAGCCCCGCATCTGGCTCTCTGCTCAGCAGGGAGCCTGCTTCCCCCCGACTCTCTCTGCCTACTAGTGATCTCTGTCTGTCAAATAAATAAGTAAATCTTAAAAAAAAAAAAAAAAACCCTAAATATAACCTACTCCCATCTTACTGCCCTAGGTTATTTTCTTAAAGGAACAGCATGACAAGATCGTTTAAACAGCAAAAGGATGTTTTGTTTTATTTTTTTTTCCTGGGAGAACACACATACATATGTACACAGAGTGCATAGACACACACACACACACACACACACACACAGCACTTGCACACACAGACCCAGAGGCAGACAGAGGACTTTCGGAGTACTTCAAACTTCAGGTTGTCATTAATTAAGACGGAATTATTAATTATTTAATTATTAAGACGGAAACATGTTCAATGTGAGAAAACACACTGAAGCAGTTCATGCACAATGCATCACGGGAGACGTTCTTCCCTGATGGTTAAAACAATACATTCTGAAGAG
The DNA here is from genome assembly GCA_004024625.1 of Mellivora capensis. NCBI lineage: Eukaryota > Metazoa > Chordata > Mammalia > Carnivora > Mustelidae > Mellivora > Mellivora capensis. The sequence continues at coordinate 12,214 of PISX010001476.1, read as the reverse complement.
CCCAGCAGAAGCAAGGTACAGGCCCAGCGACCTGCTGGTCAGGATGACCATATTCTGAGTACTTGTGTTGGAAGAAAATTTGAAAACCAGAACCCAGCAATCACTTGCTCTGATCCAACTATGTGGTAGCTGCTAATAAACATATAATGGTGATTAGTTTCATTCTGCCCTGGAATGTCTCACAAGAGTACTGTTGGCAGAGCTACAAACAGTAACTAAATAGACTGCATCTTTAGAAAGAATACCCAGCCACAGAAGAGGTTTGTTTTTTTTTTTTCTCTCCTAGGTACAGCAACCAGAGGAGAAAAAGAAATAAAAGGGATTTAAATTGTTAGGAACGAGTAAAACTGTCACTATTTGCAGATGACTTGAGAAAACCCTAAAGACTTCCAAAAGACTCCACCAAAAAGTTATTAGAATTAATAAGCGAATTCAGAAAAGTGGCAAGACACAAAATTAATATACAGAAACTGGTTGTGATTCTATACACTAATAACAAACTAGCAGAAAGAGAAATTGAGAAAACAATCCCATTACATGCAATCCAATTGCATTTAAAAAAAAGATATCTAGGAAAAAATTTAATCTAGGAAGTGGAAGATTTAAGTTCTGAAAACTCTGACACCAATGAGAGAAATTGAAGATGGCACAAATAAATGGAAAAATATATTATGCTAAAGAATTAGCATAAAGAATTATGCTAAAAGAATTAATATTGTCAAAATTTCCATACCATCCAAAGTGATCTCAATGCAAACTCTAGCAAAATACCTATAGCATCTTCACAGAACCAGAATAAATAATCCTAAAAATTGTATGGAACCACAAAAGACCTCAAATAGCCAAAGCAATCCTGAGGACAAAGAACAAAGCCAGAGGTATCACAATCCCAGTTTTCAAGATATATTACAAAGCTATAGTCATCAAAATAATGTGATACTGGCACAAAAATAGGCCCACAGATCAATGGAATGGAATAGAGAGCCCAGAAAGAAACCCATGTTTATATGGTCAATTATTCTACAACAAAGGAGGCATGAATATATAATAGGGGGAAAGACAGTTTCCCCAATAAATGGTGCTGGAAAAACTGGACAGCTATTCTTACAAAAATAAATTCAAAATGGATCAAAGACCTGAATATAAGATCTAAATCCATAAAATTCCTAAAAAAAAACCCCCAAAACAAAACCAAACCAGTAGTCTCTTTGATGTCAGTCTCAGTACTTTTTTGGATCTGTCTCCTCAGGCAAATGCAATAAAAGCAAAAATAAACGATAGGGACTACCTCAAACTAAAAAGCTTTTGCACAGTGAAGGAAACAATCAACAAACAAAAAGACAACTTAATGAATGGAGGAAAATATTTACAAGTAATATATCTAATAAGGGGTTAATTTATATAAAATATATAAAAAATTCACACAACACCAAAAAAACCCACAAAAAATGTGATGTTAAAATGGGCAGAGGATTTGAATAAGACATTTTTCTGAAGAAGACATACAGATGGCCCTTAGTCACATGAAAAGATGTTCAAAATCACTAACCATAAGGGAATGGAAATCAAAACCACAATGACTTGTCACCTCACACCTGTGAAAATGGTTATTAACAAAAAGAAAAGAAATAAGAAATGTTGGCAAGGATATGGAGAAAAGGAAACACTCATGCACTGTTGGTGGGAATGTAAATTGGTGCAGCCACTATGGAAAACAGTATGGAGATTCTCAAAAAATTAAAAATAGAACTACCATATGATCTACTAATTCCACTATCAGGTATTTACTGAAAGAAAACAAAAACATGAACCAGAAAAGAAACCAGTCAGATTTGTTGATTTCAGAATCCTCCCATAACCCCAGGTTACCCAGAAGCCTGTCACCTGGATGCCCCCTTGCTAGGTCACATCTTCTTTACTATTTAAATGAAAACACCTAAAGTCTTGTGGGGGGAAATGCTATGGGAAATCTAGGGACCTCCCCAAAGGATCTGAGTAAATCCTGGGGCCTATATTTTCTGAGTTACCTCTCTCACTGATTGTCTGACATATGTCAGAATCCAACTTGAGCTTCTCTCCTCCCTAATCCTGTGGAGACCACATCATAAAACCTGATAATACAGAGTAGTGTATATGTCAGACTCATCCTAAAATAGGGATTATGCAACAATACAACACATTAAACAATTAACTTGAAAATTAATTATCGTTGTTCCTGGAAATTCCGTGGCTCCCTACCACCCCAGGGGCGCTCACTGGCCTGCTTTTCTCCTCAGGCCACAAGGACGCAGGCAGGATGAGCCTGGCCCATCGTGATAGTGCTCCTCTTTGGGTCTGGCAGAGAATTCCTTGGAATACCTTCACCTGCAAAATCAGGGACATTGAGACTAGGTCTCAGCTGTTTTCCATTTCAATTAAGTATGTGTGATTTCAATTTTAGGAACATGGTTTGGAGTTATCTCAATGAAATGTTTTATGAACCCAATTTCCGGCTTACAAATAGTTACAAAACTGACTCCTTCTCAGCCATGTATGGGTTGGGAAATTAAGAACAATTTAAATGGGTTTCACTGTCCCCGGTTGCTAATAATTCAGACCACAAGCCCCACTCACACCCCATGTTAATCAGTCCCTGTGGATTTAGGGGAGGAAATAAGAGAATGACAGGCACAGGGGTGTGTGTGTGTGGGGGGGGTATTCCAGCATGTGTATTTAGTAGGCAATGGGGTGTAGGAAGGAGTTAAGCCAACAAATCTGCCTTATACTTCACTTCGGTCAAACTATTTTTAGGAATCAAGTTGCAAATCATCACTTACCCCTGAGAGCAGACTTGACTTCAGTAGAATTAGCCGGCCTCCCAGGCTGCCTCTGGAGAACCATCAGCCCAGGAGGGGTATGGGGGTGCTGGGTGCAGCTGGCTGATTGCAAATCAACATGTATTCTACTTTGGATTCCCTATGGCAGTGGTTCTCAGAGTGTGGTCCCTGACCAGCAACATCAGTATCAGCTTTACCTGGGAATTGATCAGATGTAAATTCCCAAGTCCCACCTCAGATCCCCTGAATCAGAAACTCTGGGGTTGGGGCTCAGAAATGTGTTTTAACATGCCTTCCACTAGCAATGCTGATGGACACTGCAGCCTGAGACCCTCAGGACTGATGACCCTCTCCCCCAGATCTTCCTGAAGTTAATGTTGGGCATTCTGTATAGTTTATATCCAAAGTCAGGCCTCCAAATCTGGTGAGATCTGCTCAAGCATTTCTGTGTAACGGGAAAACAATTAAAAATAAACTTAATTTTATTTATACAGATAAATGAATTGAAAAGGCACAGAGAGGAGGCTAGATGGTGCTGCTTTAAATCACTAGGCACAGGGACGCCTGGGTGGCTCATTCGGTTAAGCATCTGCCTTCGGCTCAGGTCATGATCCTGGGCCTGGGATCGAGCTCCGTATTGGGTTCCTTGTTTAGCAGGGCGCCTGTTTCTCCTCTACCTGCCACTCCCCTGCTTGTGCCCTTTCCCTCTGATAAATAAATAAAATCTTTAAATTGCTAGGCACAGTCATGGCCTGAATATCCCGTGTCTTCAGGGGTGAGGTGCTGGACAGATCTGCAGTTCCCCAGCCAGCGGCTGACACACAAGTACAGAAGGCCCTGAAAGGTCTACTAGGCTATCGCAAAGCCCTGGGGTCCTTTCAGCACTGACTCACTTTTCCATGTACTCTGTGGAAGCTTGACAGCTGTACCTCGGTCCTCAGAAGTCTGTGCTGGATTCTGTGATAATAGCCCTTCATTTTACAGTAACACTATAGTGGGTATTTTTTTTCCCATTTTAGGAACGAGGAAACAGGAAATTCTTATGCTGTTCCCATTAATGAGACAAATATCAGCAAGTTCACACAGGTAGTAAGTCGGGGGGCTGGAATTCACTCCAGAATGCTGGACTCCAAAACCCCTGCCCTCATCTGTAAAACCCTGCCTTCTCCACTGAGAAGGGCTGAGGGGATTTACAGGTAAGCTCATGGTGAGTAGGAACAGGAAACGTTAAGGCCAGGCAGGAGCCCACAGCCAGATGCCCATGTGTGGCTCAGCAGTCCCCGCAGCCCCTACTGGGTGGTACCTAGTGGCAATAATTCATTTACACAAAGGAAACGTTGGTATAAACGTTCACTCAAATCCAATAGATAAGGAGGGAAGCAGTTATCCCAGAAAGGCTGAAACGCAGTGTGGTTGCACTGAATGGGTTAAAATAAAAATATCACTTGATTAATTTGGAAGACCTACCTTCACAGAAAACACCCTATTTACTTACAGCATTAGCTAGATAAATGAAATATTACCACAATATGCTTCTGTTCAAATGCGTGGTGAGTTTTTGTTTGTTTGTTTGTTTGTTTTTTTGAAGACTAGCTTTAGTTTTGAACTCTGGACAGGCAAAGAATGTAGCCATTCCTTGTGTCTCACCTTATGAACTCAAGCAATGAGGCAAGCAGCCAAAATATTTCTCTTGCAACTTGGGCAGTCAGCACCCTCCCAGGAATGCACTTGAAACTAGAAAGCTTGACCAAAGCCAAGCAAGCTAAGCACTGTTATTTCTACTATTGTTTCAATAACCATCTTCGACAAACTTCCCAGTCTTGTCTTCTTGAAAAAAGAAGGTAATTCGTTTTCCCTGGTAACGGGAATAACTTATGAAAATAATGCCTCACACTACACAGAATGATGCTATAGACAGGCAATGCTCAAACTGGCAATTAATTAGTACCTGGGCCCCCCGCCTGTTCCTCACAAGTGTATGAGCTCTGCCCTTGCAAGGAGCGGTAGTGGCATCCACATGAAACACCGGGGAAGTCAAAACATTCCTAGGTTGAGGACGGAAGGAACATTAATTATTCCTTTGAATCCTATTGGGTGAAGTGGAGTTTTTTTTCTTTCCTTCCCCAAACACAACAGAAGAATTATTTCCTAATAAAACTTCCACTAGGCCAGACAGTGTTGATGGAACATAATTTTTAATATGCAGTGGCCTGGAATCTGACAGATATTGGCAGAGTGGGTGCCCCTGTTTTAAAAAGCTGAATGTGGCTGACAGTAATGTCACTGCTTCCTTATGTCTATTATAGTCAGTGCAAGGTTAGACAAATACATTCCCACCAGCACAAAATAGCAACCTTCCAAAATGTATGTCAGTGGTGTATTTACAGCCAAATCCAGAAGGAGCTTGTACTTCTTATGCTGTTCCCATTAATGAGACAAATGTCAGCATCCATAAGCTATTTTTTTGTTCCTGCTTATCAAATCTTTCAAAAAATTGATAACTAGTCTTTATAGATTGTGAAAGTCAGATATAACTCTGAATGTATTACTTTACTGGACCCCTTGGGGTAAACTTATCACCTGGAAACCATTTTACATGGACGATTTGACTTTCATGTGGCGTGTCATAATACACCCTAGATGGAAATCTAAAATAAAATATCTGGACTACAACCTTCCTCTTGGTGGAATTTATGATTCCCTCAGTACAATAATTTTGAAAATTGTATCCCTTAAGCTACAAGACTTGATATATTATTAACTGCTTGAATTGAAGAAGCTTTCCAATAGGCTTACGTGCTATCTAGAGGCATGGATTAATGTCTATGGAACTACAAGCTTATCTCAAACTGTTTTTCAGCAGTCTAAACTGCCAGCTTCATCTTCTTCCTAGGACAGAACAGAGTGTCCATTTCATCTCTGGTGTCTCCAGGATGCGCTGCTTTTAGGACAGCTCTTCCAGAAGACAGGGACCGTGGATCCACCAAAGAATTGGTTGTGTTCAGTCCATTGTACCCCAGGGAGTCTGACGTCCACTTGGGGCTCTTATCTTTCTATTTCTCGTAGCATTTTCTGGTTTTAATTCTAGTCTGGCCAGACTGAACTGGTAAACAAAGAATGCTTGTTAGGAGGGAGTCTGGAGGGCACTGTTTTCAAGGATTTAGAGAACAGCTTTTCTTCTTTAACTTGAAGGGCCTTGTATTGCTGGCGGGGGGGGGGCGGCGGCTGTTCAACTGTCCTCTGCTTGCTTTTAGTGCTCTTCTTCTCTTATTATTGATGCTGAGCCTTGAAAGTCAGCAATGACCACGAGAACCACTAGACTGTCCAAGGGCAGAGAGGGCCAGGAATCTTTCTGCAGGGCTCAATCTAAGAAGACTCGTTTTCCTTTCAGTCATGCCAAAGTTGAGTCAGGAATGCATTTAATTATATGTTTTACAGTCACCTCTGTATATTGTAAATATATTACTAATCGTCCAGATATAAGGACAGCTTCCATAAACATTATTTCTAGGGATACCAAAGTGCAGGGCTTGAGAGCACATTGCCACAGAAACCAGTGTGGCCTGTGGCCATAGGTACTGGGAAAACATGGAAGTGTTTAGGATTAGTCACTCTGCAAGAAGACTTGAAATTTTACAGCTTGTGTGTGAAAGAAACAGATTGAGGTTTTCCCCAATTTGACAGCAATCCCAAAACCTTACGTGACATTATCTGTAGCAAGTTGCAGAGATGAAATAAACTTTTATAAAAACTTTCAGGAATAGGGGCACCTGGGTGGCTCAGTGGGTTAAGCTTCTTTCTGCCTTCAGCTCAGGTCATGATCTCAGGGTCCTGGGATCAAGCCCTGAATTGGGCTCTTCGCTCGGCAGGGAACCTGCTCCCCACCCTCTCTCTGCCTGCCTCTCTGCCTACTTGTGATCTCTATCTCTGTCAACTAAATAAAATAAAAATATTTTAAAACTCTCAGTAATAAAACTACATTTTTATCACCCATACTAGAGGATAGACTAAAGGGGTAGTCAATTGTAGGGGAACATTTTGAGGTGTGTAGCCAGCCAATCGATCTAAGTATGTTAATTTTGTGGCCTTTGTGAGGTTTGTAATTTGTTGTGATTTTTTTCCCCCAACCTAAATAAATATCAATAATTTTGTATTCTTTTAAAGAGGGTCCTCCAGGGGCACCTGGGTTGCTCAGTAGTTAAGTGTCTGCATTCATCTCAGGTCAAGATCCCAGATCCCGGATTGAGCCCCATGCCGAACTCCCTGCTCAGTGGGGAATTTTCTTCTGCCCCTCCCCATGCTCCTTTTCTCTCTCTCTCTCACTCACAAAAGTAAATAAATAAATAAATAAAATCTTTTAAAAATAAATAAAGAGGGCCCTCCAAATCAGGTAAGCTTCAGGCCTTATAATACCTGGATCCACCTCCAGAAGGGGGTTAATCAGAGCACCCAATGCCAAACTTTGGATAATATAATAATCTTTTTTTAAAAACAGATTTTATTTATTTGACAGAGAGATCACAAGTAGGCAGAGAGGCAGGCAGAGAGAGAGAGAGAGAGAGGAGGAAGCAGGCTCTCTGTTGAGGAGAGAGCCGGATGCTGGGCTAGATCCCAGGACTCTGGGGTCATGACCTGAGCCGAAGGCAGAGGCTTAACCCACTGAGCCACCCAGGCACCCTATATAATCATCTTTTATGTGTATAATTTGATCAATTACCACAACTAAGCATTTAAAATTTAGAATTTTAATATCTTTCTTAAAGCTAAAGCATCATGTGTATCTCCAGAAATCATTTTAAGAGAATATATTGAATATACAGCAAGTTGACATTGGGATTCTTTTTTCAAGTTAGCATAACAGAGTTCTCTGGAGGCTCTAAAGTTCTCTGTGAAACACAAATATTTATGGTGACTTTCTAAATTTCCCTTTTTTCTTGCTAGCTATTCAATTATTTATTAGTCATCTTTAATAATCTCTGTTAGAAAGTATGTATATACTAAGGATTTTGTTCAGCTAGTAAATGTTCATGTGTCAGGTTTAAAACTACACTGAGAATTAGGGACCTGGCATCTGGGTGGCTCAGTCAGTTAAGCATCTGCCTTTGGCTCAGGCCATGATCTCTGGGTCCTGGGATCGAGCCCTACACTGTGCTCCCTGATTGGCGGGAAGCCTGGTTCTCCCTCTCCAACTCCCCCTGCTTTGTTCTCTCCCCTCAGTCTCTCTCTTTGCCAAATAAATAAATAAAATCTTTTAAAACAATTAAAAAATTAAAATAAAAAAGAGAATTAGTGACCTGACTTATTTAATAAGTAAGTCAATGATCAAATATACTCAATCAGTAGGAATCAAGTCTGTTACTTAAAGATACTATTTTAAAAAAAAGATAGTATTTTTTAATGAGAAGATCCAAAGTTATCACTTCGGTGATCATCATTTATAGGAAAATGTTCTCTTTGAGGGAGCTGAGGGCTAGTTGGCAAGGTGAAGGTAGTGTTTGTATTTCTATGACCTTCCCTGCAGGCAATATACAGCAGGCCGTTTCTAAACGATCTCTGTGCTGCAGGTGGGAAGGGAGCCAACAAGCACCCTGATTGATGTAGGGCCAAAATTGGGGGCATATTGGAGAGAAACCCATCTACTTCCTCCAGACAGCGTGGGGGACACTTGCCTGGGAGCAGTGCAGATGATTCCAGGATGTGTCTCTTGCCAGCGGTGAACTACAAGCCATGGGCCATGGGGCCAGGAAACAGTGGTGGGCCTTTGGGAAATTTCTGCGACTTTCTGGGCTATGGTAATCTCTCCACTCATCTTCCAGCCAGGCTGTGGGGAAACGTCTTTGAATATAAAACCTGGAGCTTCTTTTGGCCCTTCAAAGAAAGGTTGACCCTGCAGCAGGTGACAGATACTCGAGAAAGCACCACACAGTCACTTCCCTGGGAGACTCCCGGGCACACATTCCTCTTTGTTCGCCGTACAGAACACCCAAGTTTGCAGTTGGTAACTTTAGCTGTCACGGAGCCTTTGCATTTGTAGAGCATTTAGCTTATTGACCTAGATGTTCTCATGTTTAGGAATAAAAAAAGTAGTTTAATTAATTCACAATAAAAATCCTCCATTTCATAGAAGATAAAATTCATATAACCCAAACAGAATTGAATGTGTGATCTGATGCAATCATCAGCATGCAGCAGCCTTAAAAATTACAATATCTGACCTTAATATGTGTGAATCTATCAGGATTCCATTGTCGACATGTATATTTTTCAATATTCTTCTCTGAGCTGAAATCATGTCATTTATATGCAAATGACCACATCTTCCGCAGCTGCTGCTTCTCCATTGAAGCCGAGGGACTTATTTGCACTTAATAAAGCCTCATAAATAGGTTTTGCCTCTACAAGGGTGGGGGAGCAGGAAACCCATCGTAGTCTTTTACAGTTACAAGCTTCTTTTTGTTTTGAAAGCTAGGGGCCACCCCTAACAGGATGGTTCTCAGTTGCCAAAGAAATACGGGATCCTCACCCAACCAGTTGCCCCCCTTCCCTCCTTAGAAAACAAGTGTTCCTGTCCTTCATGAGGCCTTCTTCCATTGAAACTGGAAGCAATGTCCAATCTCCAGCAGGGGTTGTGATTTAACCCAGACTTCAGTGCAAGGAGGGCTGCCATGTGAGAAGAAGCTCTTGCCAGGCAGTAAGAGCAAGTGCCCGCTCCTCAGGCCTCCTCAGGCCCGTCCTGTCTGAGGGGAGGAGGAGCTGGGGAACTTCTGGGCAAGCAGAGAGGAATTTTTCCTTTTATGAGTTACCAGTTTCCCTTTTAAAAGGGAAATAGGGGTACCTTGGTGGTTCAGTCTGTTAAGCATCTACATAGGGGTACCTTGGTGGTTCAGTCTGTTAAGCATCCAAATCTTGATCTAGCTCAGGTCTTGATCTCAGGATGGTGAGTTCAAGCCCCGCATTGGAATGCCCAGTGTGGAGCCTACTTAAAAAAAAAAAAACCCAAAAAACAAAAAACACTCTACATAGAGAAGGGGCAACATTGGGGATTGTTTGTATGCTCTGACGGCCGAAACAGCATTAAGACAACATTGAACACATCTTCATTCATGTGAGTAGTACACAGCATCTCTCTTCCTCCTCCCCTCACTCCCATCTTCCTAGCTTGCCATTCTTTTTCAACAGAATTGGATGACAAAGGACGATTGATCGTATGAATCCACCTGTTTTCTCGTAATGCTCCTATAAAACCACCCAGGCTTCTACTTTGTGGTCAACAGAAGCATTGCATTTGCCACGTAAGACCATTTAAGACCTACTAAAAAAAAAAAAAAAAAAAGAAGAAGAAGAAGGAGGAGAATATTATGGGATAATTGTCTCCCGCTGCTAGATGCTAAGACAAACTTGAGGCACTCATGAAAAATAAATAATGATGGGAAGCAGGGTCATTTATTTTTAAAGCACTGTGTTGCTGATTTGGTAATAATGACCTATTATCCTTGTCAGAGTAATAGACTGTTCCTGGAGCTTCATTTCTGGTGTGTGAGCAACTGACATAGTAGAGATGATTATACTGTCTGATAAATGTGTACAATCATCAAAGACACTGGTTGACAATACTATCATTAAATTGTCACCAGCTTGGCAGAGAGACAAACATCCCTACCACATCAACCTATCAGAGATGTTTATAACTGCAACAATGTTCAAGTGCGCTATTAGTGCAGATAACTGAAATCACACACCCTGAAAATCCAGCCACTAGGAGCAACTTGTGGCCAGGGAAGAGCTGGAAGGGGGAGATATCTGACCCTTGAGTCAGGAGTCCTGGGCTCCCGTCTGTAAGCCTCAGTGTCTTTCATTTTAAAAATAGAGATATCTAGAGATAGGGGGACAAGATGGCGGGGAACTAGGAGGAGGCGCTGGTTCAACCTGTCCCCTAAAGTGAGCTGATTACCTACCAAGGAACTCCGATCACCCATGAAATCAGCCTGAGATCAGAATTCTACACGTCAGGATCTCTACGGGGGCAGAAGACGCCAGTGGGCAGGTAAAGCGGAGCGGGAACGCTGGACTGATTTCGGAAGATAAACAAAAGGGGGAGGGAGCCACCAGAGGAGACCCATTGGAAAGTAATATCCCAATACGAGAGTGCCCTATGACTGGGGACCAGTATTAACTTGAAGTCTGGTAGAAAGCACTCAAAAAGAGCAAAGGATCGCAGGGGGAAATTGTGGGAATTGGAACGGTTAGGGACAGGGGCTTAAGTCCCCCACGGAGGGCAGACACCCCTGGCACTGAGCCAGAGAGAGTGCAGCAGAGAAACCAGGTCTTGGTCCCTGAGCCCCGAGGAGACCTTATAAGGGCGGTTGGCATGCGGCAGGGGCTGGGACCCTCGCCCCTCGAGGGGCAGAAACAGCCTTTTTGCAGTCCCCATGCATGCGCTGTGCCATGCTAGCAGAGCCTGAGACGCGCTCCACCCCCTCCCCTGAGAGAAGCGCGCAGCGGCACCAGCCAGGTGCTCTCGGACCCAGAAAGTCTGAGCGCTCCCAGCCCCGGCCAGTGGGAAAATCTCAGTGTGCGTTCACTGCTTGGAACCTTTCTGGCGGTCTGGAGCTGCCCAGACAGCTGCTGCTGTTGTGGTTTTTGAGTACTAGCAGGACACACAGGTGTCCCCAGAGATCGCGCCTGGGAACCTGCTCTGCAGCACCCAGAGGGGAATGGACTGGGGCTTCTCTCTGGGAGGGAGGTCTAGGTGCAGTTTGCTTTCCTAAACCTCTAAGAACCATCGGGAGCTCCCAAGGGGAAAGAAAACAAATGAACAGACATAAAAACCTCCAGAGAACAAAAGCCTAAAGGCCCGGTTTCCTCAGAGCCCACCCCCTGGAGGGGGGCGGGAGGACTTAACTCAGGAAACACTGCCTGAAAACCCATGCGGCAGGCCCCTCCCCCAGAAAGCCAACTGGCCGAGAAGACAACAATCACTACTACTTCATAGATACAACGTTTAATTTTTAATTCGTTCCCACTATTCTGGTTCATTTTTTAATTTTTTTAAAATCTTTTTAATTTTTTTATATAGATTTTTTTAGCCTATTTACCATCACAGTGAGATGTCCAGTACATCAAATTCCATAATAACCTTTTAACCTGAACTTTTGGATACATATACCCATGTTTTTCTTTTGCTTTTCTATTTTTTAAATTTTTTTAAATTTCACTTTAGTTTAGTTTAGATCATTCTTTTCTTTACTTTTATTTGCTAATATTCATATAGAGTTAAACTTCAAGGTAATCCCCTTTCCCCAATCAATGCTACCCCTATAGGTAAACCAATTTTTAATCCCCTGTTATCTTAGGAAAGTTGTATCCTTTAAAAAAGATATCAAGATACATCCAGGAAG
>PISX010001475.1:140560-195137 GCA_004024625.1 Mellivora capensis | reverse complement strand
TCCAAGAGAAGAAAGCCTCTCCAGGTGCCAACCCTTACCCCATACTCCTGGTGATTGCTCCCAGCACGTTCAAGATGATCTTTCTTCTCTGGTGTATCACCTTCATGCCTGTCCCTGCCCCTGACATGAGCTTCTCAGGGCATCAGTGCCTGGTTCAGGCTGGGTCCCTGGCACCAGGCACCTGACAGGTACAGGTGTCAGGGTGGGGCTTCGCTCTCAGAGTATCTGGGATTCTTTCCCAGGTCCTGGGAAACTGCGTTCAGGGATCTACAGGTGACTGAACGGTAGGTGAAAATCATGCCACAGCTGTGGGCACCCAGAGACCACCCCTGGAGGCGCAGTCTGCGGTGGAAGGGAATGCGTGCCTCCCCCCCCCCCCAGAGAAGAAAGGAAGGAAAAGAATGGATCAGCTGATCATTTAGGGCACAACTACAAGTGGCAGGCGCTTTCCCATCTAGGTCCCGGGTCCTGCAGGGCCGCTGCCTCCCCACGGGGAGGGAGGAGGCAGGTCCCAGCGCGGCCGCCCCGCAGCGGAGCGCCCGGCGGTGGTCCCGGCCTGTTGCTCAGCGCGGGGCCCGGGTGGTGCGGCCCCGGCCGGCGGGCGGCCTCCTTCCTCCCGGGCGCCGGCCAGCCGGCTCCCCCTCCCGCGCTCCCTCCCCCGGGGCCCGGCTGGCGGCCCCGCCCCCGCCGGCCCGGCCGCCCTGTCCCCGCCTCCCCCTCCGCGGGCTGCAACAGGTGCCTCCCGGAGCAGGAAGCTCGCGCCGCCGCCGCCGCCGCTCAGCTCCCCGGGCGCGTCCAGGACCCGCTGCGCCAGCGCGCCATCCCCGGGCCCGCGTGCGTCCCCTCGAGGACAGGGACCCCGCCGCCTCTCCGCCCCGCTTCCTGCCCCTTCCCGGCCACCCCCCTCCGCCCCCCGGCGAGGGGCCCAGGAGAGGGCCGAGCCCGCGCTCGCCCCCCGCCCCGCCACCACCCTCCCGCCGCTTTGCGCGCCATGGACGCCCCGGAGCAGCAGCCCGACCCCGACGGCGGGGACGCCCCGGGCCACGAGCCCGGGGGCAGCCCGCAAGACGAGTTCGACTTCTCCATCCTCTTCGACTATGAGTATTTGAATCCTATTGAAGGTCGGTGGAGGCTCCTCCCGGCCTGGCCCCCCCGAGCGCGGGCAGGGGCTTGGGCCTGCGGAGTGGGCACGGGGCCCCGCTTTGGTCCCTATGTCCCACTTTCCGGGGCCGGGGGAGGGGGGGCGCCTGGAGGGAAGAAGGTAGAGTGCGTCTTCCCAGGTGAGAGGGAGGGCATGAGGCGTCTGGGACTGTTGCCACCCTTAGGGGGCGGTAGGCTCACTCTCGCCCACTAGGGCGTCAGTCTCCAGCTACTGGTGACTTCTCCCTGAGGGTCCCAGGCAGCAAAGCTGGAGGTGGCAGGGGCCTCAGCTGGCTCTGGCCTGCTGCAGGGTCTTCGGAGGGGAAAGGAAGTGGTTGATTTGCCTCTGGAGGAAGGAGTCGAGGAGGCACATCCCCTCCCTACTGACTCCCACGGAGTCAGTAGGGAGGGGACGTGCCCAAAGAGGTTGCTGCTGAGCCCAACTTTCTGGACCTGGGACGCTGACCCTCCTCTCCCCCGCAGCCCGGTGGTTGAGTTTATCAGGGACTCGGTGTTGAAACTCCTGAAGAGTTTGTCTGAGCCTGATGTTGGAGGGTGGTTCGGCTTCAGGGTGAGGGAGCCCGCCCATCTCATCCCTGAGTTCCGCTGCTGCCTTTGTGAATGAGCCCGAATGGATCAGTCCGAGCTTTGTTATGTGATCCCCTACCCCCCCCCCCCCCCCCCCCCCCCCCCCCCCCCGCAGTCGTGGATGTGGGGTTTGGGGGAGAAGGCTGGCATGTGGCCTTAGGAGGAAGAAGCCTATTCTTGCCTCAGCGACCTGTCAGTCTCTGCTTGTAGGTGCCCGATGTGGCCGGGGACTTCCCCAGGCTGGGCCGTCACTTCACGTGGTCTAGCAGGAGCATTTGTCAGAAGGAGGAGGAGGTCGTATGCCCAACCTCACTGTATTTTTCTGGTTAGCAGGTTGTCTTGGAAAAAACAGCAAAAAAGAAAACACAAACACACACACACACACACACACATAGAAAAAAAACCCAACCCCAACCAGGCTTCCTGATTTTGACAGCCCAGCTCAGCTAGTGCTTGCTGAAGCCTCAGGGGCAGGCCTGTTGGTAACTTCCAGATGCATTCGGGCTTGGCCGCATCCGGAGTGCAGGAAGGGGTTGCGCGGGCTGCTTTGTGTAGGAGTCCTTTTCACGGGTATCTGGGGGCTTGGTGCCTCCCGGAGATGCTGTGTAAGGCAGGTGAATGAGAAGTTTTACCTTTCCTTCTCTCCTGGTCTTCCCTGGCCAAGTTAGGCGAGGGGCTTGCTTTGGCTTGGATGCCAAGTCCAGATGGCAATTAGTAAATTATTCTGCATTTTGGCTGGAGATGGAAATAATTAGTCAGCAAAAGAGAACAGTCTTCTCGAGTTGCAATCTGGAGGCCATCCTTTGCTTTGAAAAGATACAATTAAGAATCTGCAAACGATCCCTTTAAGGTTCGTTTAACATCCGTGGTCTTTGTTTGTTAAGATTAAAGTCATGTTTTGCAGGGAACTAATACTCACACCCCTCCCAGATTCACAATCAGCTAACTTTTTTTTTTTTCTTTCCTTTTTTTGCACAGGGGAGATTTCCGGGGAAATAGTTTCCAAGCCAGATCTGATGGGAGGTGCTTTTTATAGTTTTTCTTGGCAAGTGGTGCTTGGTGGCCGCCAGATGGGTATCTAAATGGCCACAGTGAAAACCCTGGAACCATTAAAACAAAAAAACAAAAAAACAAAAACAAAAAACCCCAAACAAACAACAAACTTTATTTTTTGGAACAGTTTGAGAGTCACAGAACAGTTGTAAAGAAAATAGAGGGAGTTGCCATACCCCGAGCACCCAGGTCCCCATTTTATTTACATGACATTAGTATGGGTGTATTTGTTCCCATTCATGAACCAATACCGATGCATTATTATGAGCTAGAGTCCATGCTGTCCTGCTTGTTATGAGCGTGACAGTTCGGAGGAGCCCTGGTCAGGTCAACTGTAGAGAGTGCCTCAGTTAGGGTCTTTCTGGTGTCTCCCTCATGGAAAGACTGGGGCTGTGTGTTTGGGGGACAAAGACCAGACAGCTGAAAGGACTGTGTCCATCACATCCTATCAAGGGTACCTGTTATCAACTTGATTGATCACCCTTGATGCCTACCTTGACCAGCTTGGCCAAAGTAGTCTTTGTCGGGCTTCTCTGTTGTAAAGGCCTTCCTTTCCAAACTGTGCTCTTTGAAAAGGAGTTCCTGCCTGATGGGGGCTTTGCCCTGGAATCTGAAGATGATGGTTCCTTGCTGGGAAGTAGGCAGCATCGTGGCTGAGGAAGAGAAGGGCTGTTGTGAGCCTTGGGAGGCAGAGCGAGCTCTTCCAGATGTGGGTCTGGCTCTGGCTTACCCAGATGTTAATGGGGTCACCTCTCTGCTTATGAATGGTGGAACTCCCCAAGGACTGACACTAGCCTTTAGCTTGCTGTTGGGCTTTGTCCCAGGTGACAATACATTGGTGATGCATCTGAGGGCTACTCTTAGCTCTGTCCCTGAGCTTGGCAAAAGTCAAGGAAGGAGAGGTCTGGTGGATGGAACAGACATTGTCAGAACTTGGTGATGGGACTTAGGAATTTGGGGGAAATCGGATGCTCATTTTATGGAACTGGAACATCATAAGAGATGCCTATTAGCTCGTGCAGTGACCCTCCAACCCTAGCAGGTGGGCACTATTGTCACCCTTATTTAAGAGGAGACAGTGAGGTGTGGAAAGGTGAAGGAATTTTCCCGAGAGAGCAGGCCTGGTAAATGGCAGAGCTGAAACATGAACCTGGCTGTCTTGCTCCAGAGCCTGCATTCTGAACTACGGCGTGCAGGTTCATTTAGCTAGATGCAAAGCAGCTTGTAAGGAGCCTGGCACTATGGCAAGACTGGAGTTTAAAACATTTACCAACAGAATGATCTTGGGTGAATCATTTAACCTCTTGGGACCTTGGTTTGCTTATCTATCAAATGGCTGAAATAATAGTATTTATCTTAGTGGGTTGTTTGCCTTGAATGGCTTGACCTATTTATTTACTTAAGATTTATTTATTTATTTTAGGGAGAGAGAGAGAGAGGGAGGGAGGAAGTTGGAGGTGCAGAGGGAGGGAGGGAATCTCCAGCAGGCTCCATGCCCAGTGAGGAGCCCAACACGGGGCTTGATCTCACGACCCTGAGATCATGATTTGAGCCGAAATCAGGAGTCAAACACTCAGCTGACTGAGCCACTCAGACGCCCCTTGACCTATTTAAGTCAATACAGAGTGTGATTTGTTACTAGCATTTTATTAAACCCTTGGCTTTTAATAGAGGTGCTCAGTTAATGTGAGCCATTATTCATTTACTCATCTGGCTGTCGAGCATCTATTATGTTAGATCCTGGGGCTGTAATAGGGAGTAAGACCCAGGCCCTGCCCTCACCGAGCTAGAGCCTCTAATTATGCTTCTCTGATTTTCTCTTGTCTAATGGCGTTGACTAGTAATACCTTCAGCCATCTGCTACATAGTAGTGGGTATGGTAGGCACCCTTACCTTGTTTCTGATCTGGGCAGGAATACCTTAGGTGTCCACTTTAGGATTGAAGTGTATGGATTTTATTATGTCAAGGAAGTACCTACCCGTTACTATTTTCTTGAGGGTTTTGCTTAGGAATGAGAGTTGAATTATGTCATAGACATCTTAGGATCTATGGAAAAGTGATTTTATTCTTCTTAGATCTATTTGTATGCCGACTTACACTGATCGACTTCCAAATATTGAACAATTCCTGGTTTAAACCCCACTTGGTCACTTACGGTGGTGGGCTGGTGTCTGATAATATTTAAGGTTCTTGTTGGCAGTATTCATGAGTGATATTAGTCTGTTATGGCCTTTTTGGTGTGCTGTTTGGTTTGGATTTCTTTCCTTTTCCATGCTCAGGGACAACGTGTGTATTGTTGGGATTATCCCATTTCTAAAGCTGTGATAGAATTCCCCTGTGAAGCCATCCGGACCTGGTGCCTTTTAATGGGGTTGTTCTCTGATTGCTGTCTCTCTTCTGTTCTCTGTTATCTATGGGAACTGGTCTGCTTTGCACTTTCTGGGTCTACTGGAGTCAATTTTGGTAAGCCATATCTTTCTAAGAAATTATCCATTTTATTCATCTAGGTTTTCAAATTTATTTGCTTAGAGGCATGCAAAGTACGACCCTTACCATACTTAGTTATCTCCCTCAGCTGAAAAAAGTAACAGAAAGAATGAGGACAGAGCTGGGGGAGTCTTGACCAGCGCTCCTAACCTCATCGTGGAGGGAAGAGAGGTGTGCTGGTTGTCACTGGACAGATGAGAAGTTTTATTCCTTTGTGTGTGCTTGTGAATTCAATGAAATGAATTTGTACTTCTCCCAATGTCTAAAACACTAAAAGATGGATGGTCCTGGGAGTCCCTATCACCTCCGGAAGTGCCCCATCCCCTCTGGACTCTGTTAGGGACTGACCCACTGGGAGTGATCACTGTTGGTAGGCCTCAGTGGGTCTGGTGTGTCCCTCCTGATAAGCTAATGCAAATGGCACCAACCTTGACCTTTCAGACCTCCTGGTCTTACAGAGTCCATTCTGGTAGTCGTTAAACGTTTGGGTCACAGCCCTTTTGCAAAGCTAATGAAAGCCACAGATCCCACATGCACACACACTGTAGGAGCACGTGTACACACATATCAGGCATGTACACACTGTGCATGTGCATAACCCGTGCACGCCCCCCTCCACTTCCCCTCTGCCCTCCCTGTGCCTTTCATACCGTTTTCAGGTAGACTCACAGACCCTGCTGGAGCCCATCTCCTCTTGTCACCTTCATTTCCACTCAGGAACACCTGCTCTCAACCCATTCCCGGGGACAATTAAAACTTCATTCTTTCAGCAAACACTCGCTAAGTGCTGGTTTGGTGCCAGGCCCTGGAGGTGGAGGGGGGCGGTGTGTAGAGACAATTAGATGTGGTCCTCCCCTTGCCTGGCCCCCAGGCCAGTGTGGGACACAGTCTGGTAAACAAATAGGGACCAAGGAGGTGCCGGGATAGGGTATCATGGGTTTTTTTCGGTGCTTGCTAAAAATAGAATTCTACCCTAAGCAAGCAGGTTCGCTAAACACATGTGACATTCAGAGACATTGCTGTCTGTGTGGAGTTAAGGACGGGCCTTGTTAAGCCTGCTTTGTACAAATAGCGTCTCCAGATGCAGCCGGGAAGGTGAAATGAGGGCTGGGGTTGAGCCGCTGCCTTGTCCGGAAGGCGAAGGAAGCAGGGAGAAAGTTGCCCTAAGCATTCATCACTACTGAACACATGTCCTCTGTGCTTCCAAATTCAAGGTCCTTTGTTCTGGAGGCGACTGGGAGGGAGGCCCTTAAAACCTTAGAGCCGTATTATTTGGGTTGGTTCCCGAGGCGTCCTAATCCTGTAAGGTGGAGGGGCGGGCGCTGAATATATTTGAAAAATGCAGCGTTGTGGCAGGTGGTTCTCAGTCCTGGCTGCGTGTTAGAATCGTTTGGCCACACTTGGAACCAGGGAATTCAGACCCTTTGCGGGTGCATTACCTTTGCGGAGTCATGCGGTAGTAAATGGCAGGGCGGGTCTCGAACCCAGGCAGCTGGCGTCCTGAGTCCCTGCTGTCAGCACTACAACTCAGCCGCAATGTCACGGGCTCCAGCTTTGGGGGCGTCCCAGGTACCGGCGCCCGGGCTGACTGTACCCCTTATATTTGATATTGATATTGACGGAATCAAGAACTTGAGGTTTGCTGCTGTCCTCAGGGGATTATATTCCTACAGCAAAAGTAGCAATGATAAAGGACCGGGAATCAGTGGGAGTTCTGCCATTTTTATATTTTTTTCTGCTTCCCGGGGGATTGCTGTGCATGCCTCCTGGCCCACGTGTTCCCCCAGTGCCAGAGGCCATTGGCTCAGCCGGTCAGAGCACCAGGTCTCAAATCAGAGAGCCCTGGCTTGAAATTCTGATTTGGATGCCTCCTACCTACATGACCTTGGCCAAGCAAAAGTCCCCGACATTAGCAAGCACATACTAAGTTACTGCTAAATGGATGGAGGAAAATTATTAGTGGTATGTCTAGGGACATGAGATTTTGGTTCTCTGGGCTTGTGTTTTCTCGCCTGTGCCGTGGGGAATGGTGATGGCATTTTCTCGCCTGTGCCGTGGGGAATGGTGATGGCAGCGCTCACCTGCTGGGGCAGATGTGAGGTTACCGGGAGGCAGTGTTCTCGAAGCCTGTGTGGCAAGGCCGTGCAGAGATTGGGTGGCCGTGGCATTGGGCTCTGGGAGAGCTTCCAGGTCTCCTGACTTCTGCCTTGGATGAATTCTGAGCTTTAAGAGAAGACTGGCCCAGAATAAAAAAGATGTTGGTCCTTGGGGAGGAGCCCCTGGCTGCCGGGCTGAGGTGGGTGCTCTCCGGCTTGGATGGGTGCTCTCTACCTTAACACACCTTCCGTAATGACGGAAATACGCTCCTGCCTCAGCCCCAGAACGGGGCCGGCTGCAGAAACTTTCTCAGCTGTCCAGACTCCGGGGCTCGGAGGTTCCCCTGTGGCTGCCTTTCCTGGGGAGGCAGGGTTTCCCCAGGTGTCCTGCCCTGGCCCCATGGGACCCTTGAACCAGGGCCAGGAAGGAGCAGCCCTGGAAAGTGCAATGTGATGGAAGCCTTGTGGCTTCCCCCCATGGAGGGACTTCCTCCTCCTTCCTCCCCAGCACAGGAAACAGCCACAGGCTCCGCAGAGCTCCAGCCAAACTTGGCTTCCCCAGGCTGGTGTGAGGTTTGTTTTTTCTGCTGACTGTTCAAACTGAGCTCAGGGAAGAAGGCAAGACTCGACCCTGGGGCTCTTCCCGGGATGGGTCAGGGGCTGTGTGCTTCTTTACCTGGAGCAGAGCCCGGTACGGCCCCCACCCCCACCCCCAAAGCAAGAACAACTGCCTTTGACTTTTTCCTGAATTTCTGCAGTGAACTTTACCCAAAATATGGAGACGTGGAGAATTGATAGAATTTCACATTCCCACCACCCAGCTCTAATTACGGGCGTAAGGCTCGCCCTTCACCCCTCCCCTCACTTACTCTCTACACTCCTGCCCCCAGTTACTTTAAATCAAATTCCACATGATGGACTGGTTTTGTTAATAACTGGAGTAGCCTGTAGCTCTCCAAGATAAGGACTCGAGAAAAACTAAATGCCGTTATTGAACCGAAAACAGAACCATAATGACTTAATTTCAAATGTCTAGTTGCAAATTCCCCACTTGCCCCACAAGGATCTTTTTTACAGTTAATTTGTCCGGATCCAGAGCCAAACGGAGCTTCACGTTGTATTTGGTTGATGTGACCACCGTGTCTCCTTCTAGAAAGGTCCCCATCGGTCTGCTTTCTTGCTGTTTCTTTGCCGAAGAAACCAGGCCAGTTTTCCTGCACTGTTCACCACGGGCTGGATTTGGCCGGTGGCGTTCCTGGGGTGTCTTTGAACATGTTCCTCTGTCCTTTACATTTCTTATAAACTGGCATTTAGATGAAAAGCCCCATGGCTCGGATTTTTAATGCTTCCCCCTCAACTACCCCCATTGTGGGGGAGGGGATATATACCCAAAGGCAGGCCTTTGGAGAGACAAGCAGAGCGGAGAGATGGCTTTTCCTGAGGTGGCATTTGGGACCCTCCCCGCCTCCTAATCTGAGGTTTGGGGGAAAAGCACATTTTCTCCACTGGACCTATTTTCGTTAAGATGCATTTCTAGAAGCCAGCCCTTCCCATGTGAATTTTAATTGAGCCATGCCTGGGTGAGCTTTCTGAAGGGAAGAAAGCCGCCTGCAAAGCTCGGGATTCATGAAGGCCCTTATCAAAACAAACCTGCTTGGGCACGCCTGCAGAAGGGGGGCAGTGTTAAATGAGGAGGGGAAACACGTGGTCTGCGGTGCCTGTGACCGTGCCCGTAAAGACTACAGGCAGGGGCTGCTCACCTGCACGCTCCTGAGAAGGGGGGCTGCGGTCTGTGATCCCTAGAGGGTGACGTTCCTTCTGTTGCCGGGGACAAAGGAGGAATGCCATTAAGGACTGGGGTTGGCAGGGCCACTGATTAAGCGTGCCCGCCCCTGGGAACAGGGCACCACAATGAAAACTACCCCTGGGGAGGGGGGGAAGTGTGAATAAAGAACCTGTCAGTCAATCTGGTATTAATTTTAAATCTCTGCCCCTGGCCGGGAGTTCAGGGGCCCCCACTGTTCTCGAGGGGGAAGTTTCCACTTGGAGGTCAAGTTGGCTAAAAAAAGGCGGGGGGCGACCAGCTTCTCACAGCTGTGCCAGGGGTTGTGGGACTGAAGGGGAGAAGCTTTGGAGGGCTGGCATGAGGGTGAGGGGTCTTCGCTGAGCTGGTTGGAAAGTGTGCGCCCACCTGAGTCCCCTTGCGCAGTGACAGGCCTGTGACAGAGAGCTGGGTTAGCCGTGGCCAGCGCTGTTTCTGAGGGAGGATTATCTGAAGTCTATTTCTGGTTAGTTCTGGCCAGACCTTTCCTTCTCCTTTTGGTGAGGAAGCTGTCTGAGCCGTGTTCTCTGTCACGCACCGCATGACCCGTGTGGAGGGACAGGCTCTCCTGTTAGAAACGGGCCTCGCTAAGTCCCGTTCGGTCTCGCACGGCTGTCTTTAGAGAGGGACCGTGTCGTCTGGTGACCGGATGGATAAATGACGGGTTCGTCCTATGGGGAAGTATGACAAGGTGATTAAAAAAGAAAGAAAGAAAATGTGGCCGCCCACCAGACGGATGAATGTTAGAATGTTGGACGAAAGACACAATCTGTCCATCCTGGAGATGTGACGTTCGAGAACAGGAAAACCCGGTCTGTGGTGCGAGAAGTCAGGCCGGGTGAGGGTGCCTAGCTGGTGCAGGGTGCGGGTGGGGGGCACGAGGGAACCCGCGGCTGGGATGGAGAAGACGGTCTCTATCTTGAATGGTGGGCAACCGGGTACATGCATACGCAAGAAGGCACGAGAGGTACCTCTCACGTTTGTGCATTTCACCGCTCATGGCGACGTCTCAGTTTGAACGCCAGCTCTGGCCCTGATTGTTTTGTGATTTTGGGTGAATCTCTGCACCCTTAAGCCTCCGTTTCTCTCTCTGTAGCACAGAGGACTTGATGACACCTGCCTCCCGGTGCGGGGAGCGTAGGAGCTGCAGAGACGGAGGCAGCAGGCGGGAAGTAGACATAGGAAGGTCTGCGATGAGTAGACGTAGGAAGGTCTCGAAACTTCTTGAAACAGGAGGGGCCCTTGGGATGACTACGCCAGCAAGAGGTGGGTCTTCCCATCCTAGTGTGAGGATGGAGATGAGGCCTGCTGTCTGCCCGATGCCTGGGCCCTGCTGCCTCCATCCAAAAGCTGACCTCCAGGCCCATGGGGTGCGGATTCCGTACGCTTCTCCATCCCTCTCCAGAAGGACTGTGCGTCCGCCGGCGGGTGCATGTGTCTTCGCACACAGCCATGCCAGCAGGCCGTCTGTGAGGCCCATGGCTTGCAAACCATCCTGGGTCTTGTGTCCCGGGCACCCGGCCTCATGGCAGGCTGCCTGGGAAGCGGGACCGGGCAGACAGCTGTCTTCGCTGGGACACGGTCAGCAAAGAGCAGAGCGTTCAAGGTGGCTTTTTCCAGCGGTTCCACATGGGTGAGACAGGATGGTAAACTGCCTTTCTTCCCTTTCGGGAATTTCTGGACCTGACTTATCTGGATGGAATTTCTCGCCTTTCATGCCCTACGTCTGTGTAAGTCATCTCCGAGGGACGAGTGTGACAGCCAGGTTCCCTGTCATCACACACACACACACACACACACCTCACAGATGGGGAACCCAGCGGCCGTTCTGTGCGTGCGCACGGTGGGGGCCGCAGGGACCGGGGGGGACGGGGCATTGGGGAAGGTTCACTGAGCACTGAACTCACTCCTGGGGGGCAAAGCCTGAGGTAGCTTTGTGAAGAAGGGCTTTGCTCTGGGTGGTGCGGCCCATCAGGCGCCCCTTGGGTGATCCCTCTCAGCCCCCAGCACACGGGGGCTTCTCCCCTCTGCTCCGGCCGCGCTCTGTGGGGCCAGGCTGTGGCATCCTCAGCGCTGCCGTGGCAGCAGACTCTGATGACTCAGACCCCGGGCCTGGGACTCGCACCACCTTGGGGCGTGAGCTCATCAGGCGGCGGGTCCATCACCTCAGACAGGGACGGCCCGCAGCCCCAGGGCCCCGCTGCCAGGCCTAGGGGCGTCTGGCTTCTGGGCTATGACCTGGCTCCTGCCTCCAGGTCCTTCAGGCCTGAAGGCACTGGTTCTCCTTGTGCCCTCCCCTCCCCCAAATGGACAGACCCTGCGGTGGTTCCCTACTGGGGTTTCTATTTCGGTCATTCTATTCTGCTTCCTAAAAATTCCACCCTCCCCACCCCCCTGTAGCTCTAGGCAGAGAAGATGTTCTCTTGCTGTTCCTTTTTTTCAAAAGCGAACTGTTGGCTGGTGGGTTGGCACCGAAAGGCCGCCTCAGACTTGGCCGTGTGTCCCCGAGGGTGAGCAACAGGCCTGCGAGAGGCTCCAGGAGGAGAGACGCTGGCAGAGACCACCGTGAGGCCTCAGTGGGGTTTTAAAATAAATTGTTGACTCAATTCCGGGGCAAATGGAAGGACTGTGAATATTACAGAAGAAAGGAATCTATGTCCTTAGCTGTCAGTTGCCTTCTGATGGAGCTTCCAGAGCAGCTCTAACTTTTGAGGTGCCTCATAATCCCAGGCTTGGGGTTAAGGGGTCACCATCCAAGACATAGTCCCTTTCGTGAATAGCAGGCTAGAATGACGGTTAGGAGGTGAGGGCAGAGGAGCCAGACAACCCCTTAGAAGCTGTGTGACCTCAGGAAAATTAGTCACCCTCTCTGGGCCTCATTTTCCCCAGTGGTAAAATGTGGAAACTGTATCACCTGCTTCACAGGGTTCTTAAGAGACAAACATTCAATACGTACTTGGTGCTTCTTGGTATAAAGTAAGTGGTATAGACATGTTAGCTATCATCCGTTTTTGTAATGGCGAGTAGCTTACCGAGTCACTCACACTTTAGTCAGATTTAGTTGATCAGCTCCCAGATGACCGAGGGGAAAGAGTAAAAGCATAAAATGGAAGGTATTGGAGGCCTTCTTGATATACTCCCCGTATTTTTTGAAGGCTAGCTGAAAAAGGTTTCCCAAAGTACTGATTAATCCATCTTGGTTTTTTTATTTTTTAAGATTTTATTTATTTACTTGAGAGAGAGCGAGCGAGCATGGGCAAGGTGAGGGGCAGAGGGAGAAGCAGACTCCCCTGCTGAGCAGGAGGCCTCCAACGTGGGGCCTGATCCCGAAACTCTGGACCTGAACTGAAGGCGGACGCCCAACCAACTGAGCCACCGAAGTGCCCCCATCTTATTTTTATAAAACATTCTTCCCTTTTTCTTTTAAGTAGGCCCTATGCCAATGTGGGGCTCAAACTCAGGACCCCGAGATCAAGAGTCACACGCTCCACTGAGCCAGCTGGGCTCCCCACCCTTCTTTCCTTTAATGCGTTTGGAGGCACCAGGGGCTAGTGTGTGTCATGCCGGCCAGTTGTGAAATAAAGCAGTGAGAGCCCAGACATGGAGGAATTTGCATTTACAAGGTCTCTCTGCCCATGATAATAGTACCACCACCAGCAGCACCACACTGATAGATCTAATTCCTTGGGTGCTTATTCTGTGTGTTTCAAGCTTCCTGTGGACTTGGTGCATTGTCCCTGAGCTCATCACCGTGAGGACTAGGGGTTCCCCTGGGCACACAGCCGAGGGATGGGGCAGTGGCGCCAGGATCCCCTAACTCTGCTAGGTGAGACCTGGATCTCAGTGGGGGCACCTTGCTGAGGTGGGGCTGGGAGAGGTCTCCCTGGCGATCTCGTCCTGCAGTCTCCCGACAGTGGTCAGAGGCCTCCCCACACATGCACAGGGCCCAGATACTGGGGGGAGCCCCCCCGGGAAGCTGAGGAAGGGGAGAGTGATGAGAATCGGGACTTCGAATGTCTGCTGCAGAAATAATGCACCTGCTGGGGCTGATGGTGGGCAGACATCCCCTTGCCAAAGCATTTTGGGTTGGAGGGCCCAGATGATTGCTTCCATCAGTCTTGGGGCCTCTGCTGTGTGCAGGCCCTGAGTGTGGCTCCAGGGCTGTACAGCATAGAACAGGGGTTCTCAGCTGGTGTGGGGGTGTTCTGCCTGGCAGGAGACATTTGGCAATGCCTGGGGACGTTTTTAGTTGTCAGGACAGGGAGAAAGGTGGGGCTGTTACTGACATTGAATGATTAGAATTCGGGGGTGCTGTTGAACACCCCACAGCCTGAAATAAAAGAATTATCTCACCCTGAATGCTACTGGTTCCAAGGTTGAGAATCCCTGGCCTGGTGCTTGATGGTGCTCTTGGCCTGCCCGGGTTCAGGCGGTGGGACCTCGGGCAAGTCCATTCACCTTCTTGTGGCTCAGTTTCCTTATTTGTAATGGGGGTACACAGTCCCCACCTCATAGGTTGGTTGTGAGCATGGAATAATTCACTGCATGCCTGCATGTAAGTTCTCTAGCTGCTTTTGAGGTTTATTATTATTAATGAGTTATTTTGAGGTTTATTATTATTAATGCCTTACGACCCCTATCTGCCTTCAGAAAGTTCAGGCTAGTAGGGCGACAGACAAGTAAGCTGTAATCAATAGACTTCATGACATGATTCTGTAGGTTCTGTAGGATCTAGTCCAATCTGGACTAGGGAATCAAGGAGGGCCTCTAGGAGGAGGTGGCCCAAGCGTAATCTTGAGATCAACAAATAATGGCTGGCTATAAGTGAGGATAGGAGGTTTGAAAGGGAACTCCTGGCAAGGGGAACAGCATGTACAAAGACATGGAGGCACAGAGGACTTAGAACAGCAGCCACTGAGTCCCCTGTCACGGCTTCTACCTTCTTCCTCTCCCTGGATACTGCTACTTTACGTAAGGGCTGGGCATCTCCCACGGCAGATATGATTTTATGTGGCCCACTGATGAGTACATTGCATGTAACTGGCGCCATGTTTTTTTGTTTTGTTTTGTTTTTGTTTTTTTGCGGGGCTAAGCCCCGCTTTTTTGCTTTGAGTGAGCCCAAGGTAGGGTCTCAGTTAGGTGCCACTGTGTCTTTAACACCTTTCTTTCTAGCACTTACCATTCCCTCCCCCCCAGCTCCAGCCTTCAAAAAGGCAGGCTTAGTGGGGTTGTGGAAATATTCTACATCTTTATTGTGGTTGTGGTTACAAGGGTGTATAACATTTGGCAAAACTCATCAAACTCTCCATAGTCAAAATCTGTATATGTAAGTTCTACCTCCATAAAAAGAGAGCATTCAGGGGCAGAAAACGGGTGGGCCTCCCGGTAGAGCCTTTGGCCAGCCACAGTGTCTTGAATCTTGAATTTAGTAACTTTTATTTTTATTGTGTTTTTAACCCTACCTTCCATTTATGGAGGTGACACAGATTTTCCATTTGTGGTAGTGGTATAAAGTTTCCTTTTAAAATAAAAAATTAAAGTACTATGTGAGTGAATTTAAATATAGAAATATTAAGTAAATAATATTTACTGGTAGTATATGGATATCACAAAGATCACGCAAGTGGTAAAAAGAGTGAGATTTTTGAGAACCCTCCTGAAAATCTGGTGGTTCTAGGATGAAACTCACTTCGCCTCGTGGCTGTGTGGGCGTGGCCGTGACCCTGGGGGGCTGGCTGTGAGGGGGGCAGCATTGCTGTGCAAGGAGGGCGAGCTGAGAATCCTAGCTGCCCACACAAGTGTGTTCACGAGTCTGGGAGAGTGACTGTCAAGCACCCAGAGGGCCGAGAACGGAACGATGATAAATTACCTTCACATTCCCTGCTTGGTGTGAAACTTGCAGAATCTCGAGAGGAAACGCAAACAGAAAAACCTCTGCTGCTTGGATTAATTAAAACCAGTGTAAATGCTCTGGATGCTTTTGCTAAGCAAACGGTCCTTTCTGTCTTGTGTGGCTGCCAGCGAGTGTGAGTGCTGTGTGTTTTCGTGGCCGAGTTTCAGCGACTGCTCACGTCAGGCCTGAGGGGGCGTTCCTGATGAGACATGATGCCGTTCATCTGATAAGGCCGGAATTTTTGCTAAGAGACTTTTTGTGGTTTTTTTGGGCTGGTTCACAGGGTAGTGGATTATCAGAATGTTGTCAGACATGGATTTGATGTTGATCTCTCGCTAGATTAAAAATCTGCCCTCTGTTACCTACCGGGAAGGTGCGTGTGTGTGTGTGCGCGCGCGCGTGCACACATAGATGCAAGTTGTGATCCACTGCCTCTGGGTAAGAACTCGAGACCCTACCCACCGCAGCTACAAAAACCAAAAGATTTCACAGCTGGAAGTAACCAAGGAAACCGATCTGGTCTAGTGCTGTCCTGTGAATGGGAAGGTTGAGACATAGAGCCGGTGAGGGACTTTTCCAAGGTCACAAAGCTAGTTAGTGGCACGGTAGGACTAGATCTCCATGTCCTGCTTCTGTTTATCCTGTATATCCTGTCATGTCACCTCCATGCCCTGCCACCTTTAAAATAAAAACACGTTTCTTTTGGGAATTGTATTTCTTTTCTCGAGGTCATACAGAAATCAGGCTCCTTTCTGCCATGCCTGTGGGGCCTGATTACTTAGTCCCCCTCCCCGGAGGAAGTCACTATTACCTGTAGCTTCTAGAGGCAGCCTATGTAGGCAGCAGCTGTGTGTGTCTGTGTGTGTGTGTACCTATGCACACATTCTTTTAGCCTCTTTTTATGCTGTGTGTGCTGTATGTACCTTGTTTTTCTCCTTTGACACTGTATCTTGCAGTCATTCCAGATCAATGCCTAAAGAACTTTTCCAACCCTTTATCTAGTGGTATTGTATCCCATTGTGTGAATAAACAAGAATTCAACCCATCCCCAACTGACGGACATTAGGATGTTTCCAGTCTTTCCGGAGTACAAACAGGCCAGTATTTTTTTTTTTTTTTTAAAGATTTTTATTTACTTGAGAGAGAGTGAGAGAGTGAGCACAAGCAGGAGGAGGGGTAAAGGAAGAGGGAAAACAGACTCCCCTCTGAGCAGGGAGCCTGATGCAGGGCTCCATCCCAGGTCCCTGAGATTATGACCTGAGCCAGAGGCAGATGCTCAATTGGCTGAGCCACCCAGGCACCCTGCAAACAGGCCACTATTAACTAATCTTATGCATACTTCATTTTGCACATAAGAAGGTTTAGCTGCAGGATAAATTTCTAAGGCAAGATTGTTTGGTTCTAAAGATATGTGTGTTAGAATTTTGATAGATATTACCAAATTACCCTCTGCAGGTTATATCTTTCTATCTTTTGAGTTGGATATTACCATTTTTGAGTAGCAGTCAAAATATTTCATATAGACTTTTGTGAACTCACTTTTAAAAAATTCATCCAGCCAACCAACACATATATGGCGGGGGTAGGGTTGGGGGGTCCTGTCCCAGTGCTAGGAATACATTAGGTGGTAAAAGAGTCCTCATAGAATTTCCTGTTGGTAGGGGTGGAGCTGGAGGTTGGGAGAGAGGCAAGCAATAAACAGCTAACTTCAGAATTAGTTAATTGGAATTTTGGGAAGTGTATGGAGCAGAACAGAGAAGTGTGAGTGGGCTCTGATCTAGCCAAGGAGACCAGGAAGCCTTCCCCAGCACATGACACTTCATAGATCACTAGAAGGAATGAGTAGCTTTAGCTATGCAGAGAAGGGGCCTGGGTGTGGTGGTGGTGGCGGGGGAGGACCTGCTGTGGCAGAGGGAACAGCTGTTGTGGCAGAGGGAATAGCAAGTGCAAAGGTCCTGAGGCAGAAAGGAGGTAGGTGCTTTATAAGAACAGAAAGACAGCCAGTTTGGTTGGAGTCCTGGGAGAGATGTGGGAGAGTAGAGCGAGTTGAGGCCAGAGGTGGCAGGCAGGGCTTGGCCAGGATGGCCTAGTTGAGGTTGTTTATCTTTACCCTAAGAGCTGTGGGAAGCCATTTCTGGGCTCTCATCAGGGGTGGGGACACCATCTGGACCCCATGAGATCAGCACAGCTAAACCAGGCAGCATTTAGTCCAGGATGGTCCAGAAAGGGCACCAGGAGGTTGAGGATCACCTACGTAGGCACCTTGGCTCCCCAAGGCAAGGGCTGGTCACACAACTGTAGGAAGAGGTCCCATTTCGGGCTTGATGGACCTTGGGCATGCTTCTTCTGCTGTTTGCTCAGTCACTCAGCAAATGTTTATAGACAGTCTATGCTAGGTGCCTGGCAAACAATGCCACACCTCAGCAGATAATGGTTCCAAATCTGGTGTAGCATAGTCTAGCGTGCTGGTCGCCAGCTTCTGTAAAGGGCCAGATAACTGATATTTTAGGTTTTGTGAGCCATAGAGTATCTGTCGTAATGATCAACTCTACTGTTGTAGTGCAAATCCAAGCCATAGACCATATGTAAATGAATAGGTGCATGGGTGCATTCCAATAAAACTTTATTTAGAAACACAGTCTGTGGGCCGAATCTGGCCCAGGAGCTGCAGCTTGCCTGCCCCCTATCTATGGGCATGAGAGTCCCTTCACAGATAATACCTGACATGGTGTGAGCTGGTTAACCGGTTAGCAGAGGAAAGATAGCAGGGGTAAAGAGTGGAGAGTGAATAGATGCAGGAAGAAATTAAGGAAAGCAGCCATGAGAAGATCTCGGCTGGTAGAGTTTCCAGTGGAATGAACAGCACTCGAGAGCTTTAAGGTGGGAGCTACTTGAACAGCGAAGGGGTTGGTGGGGCTGTTGGTGAGTCAGGGTGGGAAACGGGGAGGTACGAGTGGCTGGGTGGGCGAGGGCTCAGGGTCAAGTGTCTTAAGGACTTCAGATCACATCGGGGGAAGCTTTGAAATGCTTCGGGGCGTTTCAAGAGGCTGCTGTGTGGTGAACAGACTGGAGGGGCGAGGATAGAGTGGGGAGCCCAGGGAGGAGGTGCCTAGATTCCAGGTGAGAGAGGATGGCTGGCGGCTTAGGGCAGGGGCGTTGTGGAGAGGGAGACGGGTGTGCCTGTGGCTTATGTTTTGACAGTAGAGCCATCAGGATTTGCTATGGATCGGACAGAAGGCGTGTGAGAGAGAGGAGTGCGGCTGACCCAAGCCCCGGCAGGGAGGGTGGAGGGGCCTCTGTTGAGTGGGGGAGCTTGATGCGGGTCAGGGTGGCCAGGATGAACAGCGCCTTCTCTCACTCGGTCCGCTCTCCGGTGTGGGTCCTCTCGCAGTGGCAGCAGAAGGCCACTACTAGAGAAAAACAAGATCCTTCTGGACCCACTGTTTTCAATAGCTGGGAGACTCTAGAGCCATGGCTCTGCCTTTTTAGGGCAAGGGGCTTGTCTGTGGGATTTCTCATCCTGCAAATTCCGTGTCTTCGGGTGAACCTCTTCCCCTCCCTGGGCCCCAGCTTCCCCATCTGTGAAATGGCACAAGATGAGACATGACGAAGAAGCCCTCATTCTAAACTAAGTCACTAGGTACACTTGAGCGTGAAGGGCTGGGATTTGAACCCAGAGTCCCTCCGACTCCAGAGCTGTGTGGTTTCCCCCTCCATCCCGTGGCTGTGTCATACATGCAGAATGACGAGATAAGCCTAGGTCTGTGGCTTCTAAACTGTGGTTTGTGACCCACTGGTGGGCCAGGAAGTCTGTTAAATGAGTTAGGACCAGCATTTAAACCAAATAACCCCATCCAAGAGGAAAGATAAGAGGGCATTGTATGTAGCAGGGTAAGTATTGTTTTGCGAAGCTTTCATTTCAGTCTCCAGTACCTACCATGTGACCCGAGTTGTGAAATACAGTGCATCTCTCCCAGGGGTTCCGCGGAACCACAGGTTGGGAGACCACGGGCCGGGGCATCCTGCACGACTCAGAGGAGCTGTGCTCTGTGCACCTGCGCTAAAACCTTGCCGCTTCGGTCTCTCTCTTCAAGGAACCTGGGATGAAATGGCCTCCCTTTCCTCTGCCGAGGGGAGGAGGCTCCAGCTTGGGGTTTGGTGTGGCGGGGAGTAGGAAGAACAAAAACAAACAAAAAAGCGGGAGACGAAACCCAGCCTGCGATTGCTCTGCACGGGAGTTCTGTTTTAGAGGCTTAAAAAGACCCCCCTCCCCCCTTCTCTTTCCAGAAGAGCCGAATGCACATAAGGTCGCCAGCCCACCCTCCAGACTCGCATACCCCGATGAAGTCCTGGACTATGGCCTCAAGCCATACAGCCCCCTCCCCAGTCTCCCTGGCGACCCCCCCGGCGGATTCGGAGAGCCGGATAGGGTAGGGCCGCAGAACTTTCTGAGCCCGGCGGCCAAGCCAGCGGGGGCCTCGGGCCTGAGCCCTCGGATCGAGATCACTCCATCTCACGAACTGATGCAGGCAGGGGGCCCCCTCCGCGGCAGAGACACTGGCCTGCTGGGGGAGCAGCCGCCCCTGGCCGGCGTGGCCGCCAGCCCGCGGTTCACCCTGCCCGTGCCCGGCTTCGAGGGCTACCGCGAGCCGCTTTGCTTGAGCCCCGCTAGCAGCGGCTCCTCTGCGAGCTTCATTTCCGACACCTTCTCCCCCTACACCTCGCCCTGCGTCTCGCCCAATAACGGCGGGCCCGACGACCTGTGCCCGCAGTTTCAAAACATCCCTGCTCATTATTCCCCCAGAACCTCGCCAATAATGTCACCTCGAACCAGCCTCGCTGAGGACAGCTGCCTGGGCCGCCACTCGCCCGTGCCCCGTCCGGCCTCTCGCTCCTCGTCGCCTGGTGCCAAGCGGAGGCATTCGTGTGCCGGGGCCTTGGTTGCCCCGCTGCCCGGAGCCTCACCCCAGCGCTCGCGGAGCCCCTCGCCGCAGCCCCGGGACGACGGCGCCCCCGCTGGGTACCCCCCCACGGCCGGCTCTGCCGTCCTCATGGATGCCCTGAACAGCCTCGCCGCGGACTCGCCTTGTGGCATCCCCCCCAAGATGTGGAAGACGAGCCCCGACCCCTCGCCCGTGTCCGCTGCCGCCCTGCCCAAGGCCGGCCTGTCCCGCCACATCTACCCGGCGGTGGAGTTCCTGGGGCCCTGCGAGCAGGAGGAGGGGAGGAGCTCGGCCCCCGAGTCCATCTTGCTGGTGCCGCCCACCTGGCCCAAGCAGCTGGTGCCTGCTATTCCCATCTGCAGGTGAGCGGGCTGGGGAGACGGGCTGGTCCGCGGGTTGCTTCTGGGGGGCTTTTTCTGGGTCAGGGGGCGTGTGGTTTAGAGGCCTCTAAACAGGGTTTAGGTCCTGGGTCTGCGCTTATTGCCTGTGAGATCTCGGCAAGGAAGTTAAATTCTCCGAGCTGTGGTTTCCCCATCTGGAAGAGAGACCTTCGGGTACCCGGTGAGGAACAGGCACCTAACTCACCAGGCGGTGGGCACGAGGATGCCTGCCATCCCTCAGAGGGCGCCTGGCTGGCTCCTGCATTCCCCGAACGGGTGTTTATCAGATACCTGCTCTGGGCCAGGCAGCCGCTGTTACGGGTGTTGGGGAGCCCGTGGTGAACAAAATGGGCAGACATTTCTGTCTTCAGAGAGCTGACATCTGGGAAGCACAGAGCAAGTCTTCATGTGTGGAATTTACTGTCCTCTTATAAGAGGCCTTGCTGTTTGTGGGTACCTGCTCTTTGTCTCAGGACTGCAGTCAGCGCTCCGGACCTCCTACAAAAGGAAAGTGGGAGCCATAATCCAAACCATATTTGGCCATAAGCCAAATAGTGGTACACGGAAGAGATGCAGATAGATGGCAGCACGAGGGCTTCAGGGTCTGTCCAGACTGGATTTGCGTCCTGGTTCTGCCACTTACCGTCTGTTACCATCTGTGTGGTCATGGGCATTTCTGGTGCTGCCCTCCCTGCTGTGCCCACAGCAGGCATCACTAATCACGCAGGGCCTCTTTCTCATTGAGCACCTTTTCGATGCCATTCCCAGGGCAGACATTGCTAATCAATCAGGAACTCCCTTTCTCACTGAGCACCATGCTAAACCTTAGCTCATTCCCTATGATATGAGGATAATAATAGTCTCACCTCAGCATGGTTTTTTTTTTTTTTTTTTTTTTTTGCAAGGATTGGGTGAGAGGATATATATCAAGCCCTTGGCATGGAGCCTGCACAAAGGAAGAGTGCAGAAAAAGGGGCAGCCATTATCTGGTGAGGTGAGGGGACAGGCTGAGGCTCGTCCAGCTAGTTAATGACTGCATTGGAAACTAAGGACCTTGGGTTCTCAACTCTTTGTTCTCTCTGCTGCAGATTATCTCCAGAATGTGATTCGTATAATTATTGAGACTGGGGAAGAACATTGACATAAAATTAGATCATGCTGCATTTGTCTGATACTTTACTCTTTATAAAGACTTTATCATTTCTCCTTCCATCTCCATTCTGTGGTTGGATTCAAATAGTTCTGAATGCTGTAAGAATTTTCTATAAGATCGAGAGGATAGGGTGTTCAGGGAAGTCTCCTGATAATATTTGTCTTAGGGTATGCAGAGCAGAGGGCTGAAATTCACATGCAGCATTTTACGTTGGCTCCGATGGTCTAATTCTTAAGATTGTATCATGGTCATCAAAGACTTATTCTGGAACCAAGGAAAATTTGAAGTTGATACTTAGAGATATCCCACTGGATCTACTCCTTGATTTTTTTTTTTTCTTAATACTTCAAAAGATAATGCAGGGGTGAAGTGATCTTTTATGAGCTTCAATTTGTACACTTAAAAAAGCATAACTTGCCTACATAATGAGAGTACAGGTATTTGACACACGTGGCACCTGAGCTGCAGGCAGAAGCAGAAAGCATGTTGCCACTGAAACTAAGGTGGACACCAGACTTTAGGGTAAGGGGGCTTCAGGCAGGTAACTTCAGGAGGCAGCTAGTTGCAAAGAGGAGCTGGAGATCTGTTTGCAGAGTGAGGATGTAAGTTTAAGTTGGATTGTATGTTCACGTTGAGCTCCAGCACTGATGGAGTTTATGGGGTGCCACCCCCCCCACATCTCCCCTTGGTACTGCTGTGATGGAGAAAGGATGGAATTGGTTTCACTGCAAATGCTGAACTAAGTCCAGATGATAATGTCAGCTTTTAACAGCTCAGGGCTTAGTGGCAAAGAAGATGATGACTGAATTAATGATTGGTGCCCTATGTGCAAAATCAGGACACAGTGACACAAATCCGTGTATTTGCAACTTTGAAGATACTTCGATTTTTTTTTGAAGATTTTATTTATTTGAGAGCATGAGAGAGAGAGCGTAAGGGAGGTGTGAGGGGGAAGCAGACTCCCCACTGAGCAGGGAGCCTGACTTGGGGCTCAGTCGTGGGACTCCTGGATCATGACCTGAGCCAAAGGCAGATGCTTAACCAGCTGAGCCACCCACGTGGCCGTGAAGCTACTTTAAATATACAGGGCTTCTTTGAAATAAAACTGTTTGCTCATTCATTCATTCATTCATTCATTCATTCATGTTTCCCTCCATCCAGCCATCTACCCACTCACTGAATAGTCACTGAGAACCTATCAAATGTCAGGTATGCTCTAGAGTCATTCTATAAGTGAGAGATTTTCTTGGCCCTATTTTAAATAAATTAACAAGATAAGAGGTAGTGTAGAGATATGCGTGGAGCACTGGACCGAGAGTCAAGACACGTAAGTTGCCACCTTGGCATTGTGATCTTGAGGAAATGTCTGTGTTCTCTGAGGCTCCGAAGGGATGGTCCAGATAGATCATTAAGGCCTTAGTCAATTCTTTTTTTTTATAATTTTTTAAATTTTTTATAAACATATAAAGTATTTTTATCCCCAGGGGTACATGTCTGTGAATCGCCAGGTTTACACACTTCACAGCCTCAGTCAATTCTTAAATGACATCATTTTTACCATATATCAAGTACCCATCGAGTGTGCTGGGTAGGTTTAAGATTCTATAGGAAAATAAAACTTAATGCATATCATTACAACTTGATGTAAAGGCATGTGTGTGTGTATATATATATATGTATATATATATATATATAAAATATCATAACCCTAAGTTAGATTGTCTATAGGAGATAACTGTTTATTTGAAATATGCACTATATATAGGGAAACATAATTATAGCCTAATATTTATTGAGGAGTTATTGCGCTAAGGTCTTCATATGATCTCAGTATCCCCATTTCTCAGTCACGGAAACTAAGGCCTAGGGAGGTAGAGTCAGGCATTTGCCTAAAGTAGTTAGAGGTGGATCTTGGAGTTGAACTTGGGTGGGCGACTCCAGTCATGTTTTTGACCTTTACTCTTCCTTTAAATTTAGGGGTCTCTAAATTTAGCCACCTCTCTGGTTAGATGTTCTGTACTTGCCCTGATAAGCAATGGCTGTAACTGGAAATGATCTCTCCCTAGAATTCGCTATTAATTAAAAGCATCAGACTTGGAAATAAGAGCCGAAATAACCCTCAGGTGCCATCTGGTCCATTTGTTATGTTATTATAAGACACTGAAGGTAAGTGGGGTGAGGTTCCTTGCCTAAAGTAACATGGCATATTCATGACACACGTGGGCCCCTGATTTCCACTTCAGTGTACTTTCTCACGCACTTGTTCCTTTGGAAAGGGAGAACATTCTGGTAAAAAGGTGATTTTTAGGGGTAGGAGGTGGTATTCTTTAAAATTCCCAGAGGAAAAGAAGTTGTAGCAATTAGAAATACGCTAGAACTCACATGTCATGAAGTTAGCTTCATAAATGGAGATGTCAGTTACACTGTTGTCATCAAAGATGGAAGAGAAAACCCAAGAAAAAGATCACTACTTTGTGAAGAATCCGACCTATCCTGAGAAATACATGCTTTCCAACAGCCAGTATCTTACTCATACACCCACTGGACATGAGTTTTCAGAAAAGGGACCATTTACTTTTATTGTACAGGTTGACTGGTTCTGATTTCTTGCACACATGACTGACTCTGTTTCCTCCTTCAGCATCCCAGTGACTGCATCTCTCCCTCCGCTTGAGTGGCCGCTCTCCCACCAGTCGGGCTCCTATGAGCTGCGGATAGAGGTACAGCCGAAGCCACATCACCGCGCCCACTATGAGACCGAAGGCAGCCGAGGGGCTGTCAAAGCTCCAACTGGTGGCCACCCAGTTGTTCAGGTATGGACTTGAATTCTTTCCCTTTTTTTTGGTCCTTCATTTGCCAGTAGGTGAGCTACTTTTGCTCAGCCACTGCCTCTTGCTTGTTGGGTTGTGGTATGTGTCTCAGCCTCCTACTTGTATGACAGATGAGAAAACTTGAGGTGGAATTAGTGTCCAAAGCTGGTCCAGTTACTCAGAGGACAGAGAAGAACATCTTCCTGGGCTGGATAAGGAAGGAAATAGCTCATGCTACTTCTTCCCTTCTCTTTCTGATGGAAAAATTGCTAGATTTTGCAGAGGTTTGTGTATAGGCAAAAGGTTTCTGAAGCCGTTATTTTGTGGTTAAATTTCAGATGCATGTCTACTGAGGAAATTCTATACACTCTTGTAAAATATAGAAAACTAGGAGAAAATTAAAATTACACATAAAATAACTATTCTTAGCATTTTGTATATTTCTTGTTGCCTTTTGTTCTATTCACAAACATGGCAATGTTTATATAAATATTTTTAAAGATTTTATTTATTTGTCAGAGAGAGACAGCACAAGCAGGGGAGTGGCAGGGAGAGCAGGCAAGGGAGAAGCAGGCTCCCTGCCGAGCAGAGAGCCCACTGTGGGGCCAAATCCCAGGACCCTGGGATTGTGACCTGAGCCAAAGGCAGATGCTCAACCGACTGAGCCACCCAGGTGTCCCGGCGATGTCTATTAATGTACATTTATATGCTTGATGTTACAGTGGTTGGCACTCTGATACTTTTTTATATTATACCATGAGCATTTCCTCCTGTTTTTTCTTAATCATTATCTTTTATGTCTGTGGCTTTTGATTTAACCTCAGGCTTTTTTTTTTTTTTTTTTTTTCAAAATAAGTAGAGACGTGTGCATTTTTCTGCAAATAATTTAAGCTGAAATGATCTTTTGTAATTGTGTGATCTGTTCAACCGAGACTGCTGATTGGTGCTAACCAACCCGCTCGAGCGAGCAGAACCTTCAGGACCTAACAATTTACCTCTTACTTGTATTTGCCTTAAAGCGGATGTATTCTATGATAAGAATTCTATGATGCGTTAGAACCCTCTAGAGAGGTTAACAGTGCAGATTCCTCAGCATCCCCTGAAACAAAAAACACAACCCCCCAACCCTGAGATCTCCACACGTGCTTTCGGTATATGCACCTGGTTAAGGACTTCTACGAAAATATTAGGAACTTACAAATCCTGACCAGTTTGCTTTTTCTAGAGCCGCCATCATAGCTATTTTGGTATTTGTGTCTCTTCCTTGCTGCTTTTCCTTGACCATGAGCCGCATTTTCTTCTTTCTTTGCATGCCTGGTAATTATCGATTATCTCCTGATGTTGGGAGGACAGTATGTGTACTGGACCTTATCGCGACTGGATTTTGTTATCTTCTGCTGAAGGTAGCTCAGTAACTGGCTGATCACTGTGAACTTGTGTGACACTTGGTTTTAGACTCCGTCAGGGCTGCTCTCGGGAAGCCTTTCTCTGAGGCGAACCCTTCTTTCTTTCTTTTTTTTTTTTTTTTTAAGATTTTATTTATTTATTTGACAGACAGAGATCACAAGTAGGCAGAGAGGCAGGCAGAGAGAGAGGAAGGGAAGCAGGCTTCCTGCTGAGCAGAAAGCCCAATGCAGGGCTCGATCCCAGGACTCTGGGATCATGACCTGAGCCGAAGGCAGAGGCTTTAACCCACTGAGCCACCCAGGCGCCCCTGTACCCTTATTTCTAAGGCACAACCTTTTTGGATGCTTGGTGAGTCCACGCTGGTGGTATGGAAGCTGTCCTTGGGTGGAGAGCTGGAGTGAACATGGGCTCACCTCCTGTGTTTCCTTTTCCTCAGTGGCCATAGTCATGTGCTGCCCACTGTCTAACGCCTGGCAGAAGTTGACTTACGTGTGTTCGTCCTGACTTACTGGTTATTGAAGGTGGGAGGGCTGGTCTGATATAATTTACTTTGTCATGCATGAAAATTGCATTTTTTGGGAAAGGAAGTCTTTATATCATTACTGATCTAGGATTATCAATTCTAGGATGGGGACTTCCGGCTCGGAGGGTGGCGTTATTCTGTGCGTTAGTAGCGATAGAAAGAGAAAATCACTTAAGGCAGATTAGAAGGGGGATTCGGGGCTTGTCTGAGGAGGCTACTATTGCAAAACCAGGCCAGGAGACTTGGGAAGAAGCTGGACTTGAGAATGGCCCAAAATGTACTTCTTTGTTCCATCAACTCATTCAACAAGTGGATTCATTCTACCCGTGCTGGTCGAGCACCTTCTTTCCGCCATACACTGTACTTGATACTGAAATACAATGAAGAATAAAAAAAGAAGCTATGGTCTCTTTCTTCATGGAGCTTATGAGGCTCTGAGTGTATAGAATGGAGGAGCCAAGGAAAACAAGGGAAGAACATCTGCTAAGATTTCCATGAGAAGGAGACTGGGGCCGGGGATGCATCAGGGGAACAGCACGTGTAAGGGCCCAGAGGCAGAAGGAAACAGAGGGAACCATGCTGGAGGAATGAAGGAGGCCAGTGTAACTGGAGCAGGAAGCCAGAGGGAGGGGGAGAGAGGTAGGCAGGGCCTGGGTAGCCAAGGGGGATGGAGAGTTTGGCTTCATCCTGAGATGTGAGAAGCAGGAAAGAAACACGATCTGATTCGGGCTTTGATAAGACCCGGCTCTGATTGTTCCACTGGAGTAGGAGCTGAGATGAGGAGAGAGTTAGTAGGCTCTGTCCATGGTCTCTGTCCTTAGGGCTGTGTGGTATCTCCATTCTCTGATCACTCATCAAAGGTGGGCTGAGCACTGCTGTGTTCCAGGCACGGTTCTAGATTCTGGGATATGTTATGAGCAAACCAGTGAGAAAGCCTCAGCCTCATGGGCTTATAGTTGAGCAAAATGGAAACCGTAGTCGTTGACATTCAGCATGCTTTACTGTGTGCCAGACCCTCTTCTGAGTGCTTTATGTGTTCATTTACTCAATCCCCAAAGGGGCCTCGGAAGCAGGTTATAGTTAGGTCAAAGAGATGTCAAGGCACTTGCTCAGCATCCTAGCTATCAAGTGGGCCTGGGATTTGGCCCCCTGGGGCTGGTTCTACCCGCTACACAATGTTCCTGATTTTTCACATCCCTCTGCAGACCATCTCTCCCTGACTCCACACTCTTGCCAGGCTGAGAAAGCCTGGTAGAAAATTGCCCACACCTCCTGCCTACCAGTTTCAGGTGCTGTCCCCGCATCGCCTCACTGGGGTCAAAATTGTGATCTCTCGGGGAGACCGTAATTGGCCTTGGTTGGGAAGACCTTCTGGTCCAGTTGGTGTAGCCAGAGAGGTCAGACCATGTGCAGTGCTAGGCTCCGCTCACCCTTTCATCTAGGGCCTGGGCCATGGAAAGTTCCAGAGAAGGGAATGGGTGGGATGTACTGAACTGTGTTCCTGCCCCTCCTTCTGACAGCCCCCAAGGATCCCTCCCTCTTCGTGCTTGTAACTTTGAAAACCCAGTGCCTCACTGAAAAGTTTGTAGCCACATTCTCTAAAGATACAAAGTGAAGGATTAAAAATCATTTGAATAGATTATGTTCTCTTCCAAATGCAATGTGCTAACCACTGATTTTTAGCACAGTAAGTCAGTTTTTAGAAAACTTCTTTGAAAAATGAAGTGAAGAGGGGACTTAAAACCCCTTTCGAAATCTGGAGGGTTGCCCTTTGGTTCCCAGAAGAGCGGCGAAACCCTGTTTTGTACCTTGCCTAGGTGGCCTCTGCCAGTTTCTCTCTTGATCTGTCTCTATCTCTACATCTGTTTCTATTTCTGTACTCTACCACGGCTCCTTCCCCCCTCAGTGATTGGTCCCCACCCTTTTCTTTTTTATTTACCACACTATAAAACTCCTTTTTTTTTTTTTTTTTACATGCCTAGTGGTTTTATGCTCCTCTTTAGATGAAAATAAAATGAGTAGAAGATCATTTCATTCTTTCTTTACATATAAAATTAAAAACCTTAAATGTGGGCCACGTTTAGCTGGTCTTGTTTTGTTTTTGAATGTCCCTTGGCCTTGGAGGAAAATCTGCTCCAAACCGTAAATGCTTTCAGATCTCCTGACTCCTTCACTTGGCAAATATTTTGTTGAGGGCCTACTGTGTGCCAGGCACTGTGCTCAGTGCTGATGATACAATGATGGGGGAGAGGAATACAGTTTCTGCCCTGGGGGAGCTCAGGGGCCGCTAGAGGTACCCAGTCGACCAGAATGGTTTAGTGCGACCACTGCTGAGATGTGGGTGAGTCCGGGAGGCAGGGGAGGGCGACCTGGAAGGACACTGGACTCTAGGACAAGACGCGATGACTGATTAGGGGTCCCGCTGTTGGATTTACAATGGGGGGCG
This sequence comes from Mellivora capensis, assembly GCA_004024625.1. NCBI lineage: Eukaryota > Metazoa > Chordata > Mammalia > Carnivora > Mustelidae > Mellivora > Mellivora capensis. The sequence continues at coordinate 166,395 of PISX010001475.1, read as the reverse complement.
GTAACTACTTAACAAAACCAGGCATGCCAGGAGAGAACTCGGATGACCTGTGTGGACTTATCAGCTGGGACCTAGAGCAAGTGACAGAGCCAGCAAAGAGAGGAGTGATACACTCCCTGTCTCTGTTTCTCTAGCTCTCTCGGTAGAAGTGGGCGAATGTTCCTTGCACAGGGTATGGTGCGTGCAGAAGTCCTGAGGCAGGGAGGAACTTGGTGTGTCTGATTTGCTGAAGGAGGGCCAGTGTCACGAGTTTAGCGTGGGGGTGAGAGGTTGGCAGGACCACGCTGTGCGGGACACAAAAGCCAAGGGGAGGAGCTCGGGTTTTATTCCAGGGAAGGGAAAGGGAGTGACAAATTTTGAGTAGAGGAGGAAAGTGATTCTGATTTACTATTTCTTAAGATTATTTGGGCTTCTTTCTAGGGAGTGGGTTAGAAGAGGTAAGGGAGGAAGCAGGGTGATGAATTTGATGGATTGGGGGAGGTGCCAGGTAAGGGTCAAGCTGCTGCAGACAAGGGGGCAGTGGGAGGAGAAGGGCAGGGAAGGACTCTATGATGTGACCTTCGGGACTCAGTGCTGGCTTCCACATGGTAGTGGAAGGGCACCTGGCTAAGGATGGTGTCACGGGCCATGTGGGGAGACTGGGGAAAGGATCGTTTTCTTAAGGGCAGATGATGGCTTCAGTTCGGGGTGTAGGAAGTTGGAAGGGCTTGTGAGTCATCCAAGTAAAGATGCCAGCAGGCAGTTGGACTTAAGAGCCAGGAGCTCAGAAGCAAAGTACGGCCTTTCTACCTCTCAGCCTATGGCCTGTGGAATGCCACAGAATCATGTGTGCTGTCCCTAGAAGGCTTAGCACAAATCTACTTGGAAGGGGTTATTTCCCACACCCTAATAAGAATCTGCATCCTCCAGAAGTGATGGACTAAGGAGAGAACCTAAGAAGGTATTGGAGAAACAAGGTCACAAACTGACAAGCTGGTGGGGGCCAGACAGTGAAAAGAAATGGCTGAATTGGCCAAAGGTCAGGAAGCACTTAGGGAGTGGTGGGGAGTAGGGCATGGCAGAATGTGTGCCTCTTCTCCAGCAGGAAGCCACTGTTCAGTCCCCCTTGGTTGTACCCTGTGGGAATGTGGGTCCAGCATTGCCGGGTTCTAGAGGTTTTCTTCAGGAGAAGCCAGGAATCTGAATATTCATGTGAAATTTCTGGTTCTTAAGTGTTGGCCACTAAATCCACCTCTGGGTTCTATTCGGCTCCAGGCAAATGTCCTCCAGTTCATATCGTCTGGGGGTAAATAAGGTCTGTGCTACTTGAAGCTTTATCAAATAGAAAGGGAGATAAGAGAGAGGCTATATTTATACGATTTCTAAGAATTGTCTGGTTGGGGGAGGAGGACTGTGAGTGGCCAGGCCCACGTTGTTTGTATTATAAAACCTTTAAATCCCATTGAAATAGAACAAGCTTATAGTTCTTTCCCAGGAGCCAAGGAATCTTAATTCCCTGGCCTGACTTTGATGGGTAAGGAGCAGATGGGAAAAGGAACCGCTCAACTCGCCTTCAACGAGCCACGTGCCCTGTGGCAGAACCCAGTCATCACTTCCTTGTTCTGGTTCAGGGGAAGATGCGGGGGTCTTTCGTTGGACCAGATTTCCATGCCCAGGCTGCTTTGCAAAGCTGGGCTTTAAGCATTTCCACAGCTCCTCAGCTATGGAATCTCCTAATACTCCAGCTGGCTTTGGGCTGTGTAATGCCATTGTCATGGAATCCTTTCCCTGCCTGCTTCCCAGACCCAGTAAGCATATTCCTGCATAGAAATTTCCTAGTAGAGGACGCTTTCCTTATCCATCACATTCCTTATCCATCCTGGTGCTCTCAAAACACATTATTCTGACCACTCTCTAGGACTAGTTTTCAGCTGAAAGAATGCTCAGAAAGTCATCCTTTCAGTTAGGGACCAAAATGAGAATTTGTAACCATAGTACACACCTCCAAAGACAATTCTTTCAAACAGATGTGCAGACATGGAAAAAGCAGAGCTAGTTCCTTTCGGAGAAATTCCTTGCAGATGCAGAAACCTGATCTATGTTTCACGCCAGGTAAGAGTGGCGAGCTTTGCGGGGTGGGGAGCCAAAGGCCAGGGGCGCACCCGTCCACCTGCCTCCCCACTCCCTGCCCCCACCCCCCGCCCACCCCGCCCCCATCCAGAGGAGGCTGGTCAAATCTCCAAGCTTTCATCTCCTAGAACAGATTGAGAGTCTGTGATTTTCATCCTGTTGGATTTTAGCCTTCGTCCTCTCTGCAACTCACTTTCAGTTAAATCTCGGAAAGGGCAGAGGGAAGCCTGGTGGAGGTTTTCTCCTTCCCAGGCGAAGCCACAGTCATGACAGTGAGCAGTGCACCTTTGGCAATGGGCTGTGCACGTGGGCTTCCATTTGACTAACCAAATGTGCTCAGTGAGGCTCCCCGCCCAACCGTCTCTGCTCCTTAGTCGTGAAACATGAAGCAGGTCCTGCAGTTGCTGATGTGTCTAGGAACTGCCGTGTTGGCTTCTCCAGAGGGAAAGCACAGAGGGGTGGCTTGAGTTTCCGAGAAGTGTGTTCTGAGATCCCTAGAGGTCCCTCTGCTCGTCCATCCATTCCTCTGAAATTTACCAAGCCCCTTCTATGTGCCAGGCACCGTTCCAGGCGCTAGGGATGTGGCTTTGAACCAAACAGACAAGGGTCCTCTGGCCCCTGGCGGAGCTTCTGTTCTGGCTGCGGGGAGATAAGAAATCTGCAGAGTAGGAAAAGTTAAATCGTATGCTGGAAGGTGATAAGTACGGTGGGAAAGACTGCCAAGCCCAGGGGAGTTGGGAGGGGCTGAGAGGCCTTTCTGAGCAGGTGGCCTTGGAGCAAAGGAGAAGAGGAGGGAGGAAAACATGCAGGGATTCAGGGAGGAGTGCTCTGGGCTGAGGGGCTCTCTGGGCCCAGCCGGGGCAGGGGCTGGCAACACAGAGGTGGCCAAGGTGCGGCATGAGCTGGGAGGGGTGCGGAGAAGACGGAGGCCCAGAGGAACGAGTATGAGCACATTCGGACTTTGGACGCTGAGGACTTTTATTCCCAGGGAGGTGGGAGCCTGGAGGGATGGGATCTGACTTAGGTCCCAGGAGGATCCCTCCAGCTGCTGTGCTGGGGAGACCAGTCTGCAGGGGGGCCAGGGAAGAGGCAGGGAGGGGGTGGGACTGCTGCTGTAGGCCAGGTAAGAGGGGAGGGTGGCTGCCCAGGCTTGGGGGTGGAGGGCAGGAGCAGTGGTTGGCTTGTGGGTATCTTTGGAAAGCCGGGCTAACTGGTTTGAGAGATTGGGCCGAGATGCACGGGTGTGGTTGCAGTCTTGGGAAAGCCTGGAGTCCCCAGTCCTGAGCGACCCTGCCGGTCCCCATAGAGATTTCGCTGACTTTCCAGGGGTGGCATGACCCAGCCTTCTCATGTGAAGATGAGGTGGAGATGCTGCCACCATTCTTTGCAGGAGCCGTCCTCCCCAGCCTCCCCTTGGTTTTACCAGTCTCTCTGCCATAACACTGGCCATTCATTTAAAAATTCTGGAGAGGGCAGTCCAAGCCGCCTGCATCTGTGGGCCAGATGTGGCCTCCCGTGTGTGATCTCAAGTGGCCAAAGAGGCTTCGTGAAAGAACAGAGACAGGTGCTGGCTTCCAGGGGTGAGCCGGGTGGAGGAGAGGGGGGTGTCCAGGGCGGGGCTGGTGGAGGTGTGGGTGCCGAGCAGGTGTGGGATTGGGTGATCCGGTGTGCACACATTGTGTGCCAAAGGCACACCGATGGTAGGTAGTGCTTCTAGGTCACGTTACAAGATAAACAGTCACGAATCAGTGGGACATTGCTCCCCGACAGGGAGAAGACAGAAAGCTTCCAGAATCTTGGAGAAAGAGTTGTTCCCAAAAGACTGATTAAGTCTGAGGCTTGCAATATGTCTGGCAGGCAGTGGGGCCATATAGGGGGAACTTGATGTGTTCCCCGAACAACTTTTTGGGTCGCTCCTATGGGCCGGGCACTCTGTTGTAATGATGAGAGCTGCACTTATGGAGCACTTACTGTATACTTTCCTTGGAGTGACCTATTTCATCTTTGCAGTGACGCCGTGGAGTGTAGGTGGTAGAATTACTACTCTCCTTTTACAGACAAGGAAACTGGGACACAGAGAGGTTAAGCGACTTGCCCGATGTCACTCAGCTGGTGAGTGGTGGTGATGATTTGGACACAGAAGCCAGAGCCTACCTTTAACCACTGGTGTGCACTGCCTCTGGGAAGCTGGTGGTTTGGAGCAAGGCAGTCCTAGCATTCTTTAGCTCTGGGACTCCGTGGCCCTGGCTGGGCTGTAGTTTCTTCAGTTGTAAAGCGATGAAGGCTGCGTCTTTTGGAATATTTGTTTCGTTGTGTCAAGAGTCATGAGGACGCTAAACATGGGTGTCCAGCATGATCTTTGGCCTAAAGCAGGCGTTTAATCCCCTGTTCTTTTTGTTGAGAAATAGAGCGATCGACTTGGACCTGGGATCTTCGGAGCTGCGCTAGCCTAAAATTAGACGCTGGTGTCCGTTCAGGCTTTTTCTGGTGGAGTGAAGCAAATCTGAGACTCATGGAGGCCACTGGGAGGCTCTGAGGGTTGTTTATTTTTTTATTTTATTTTATTTTTTTAAGATTTTTTATATTTTTATTTGACAGACAGAGACCACAAGCAGGCAAGAGAGGCAGGCAGGGAGAGAGAGGAGGAAGCAGGCTCTCCGCGGAGCAGAGAGCCCGATGTGGGGCTCGATCCCAGGACCTTGGGATCATGACCCGAGCGGAAGGCAGAGGCTTTAACCCACTGAGCCACCCAGGAGCCCTGAGGGTTGTTTATAGACCCATTGTGTGTTATGGATATGACCTTACTTCACCCTTGCCACCACATAGGAAGGTGGGGCTGTTATTCCTGTTCACAGGGGAAGAGAGAGGCATAGGACGGGAACTCACATCATTTGCCTAAAGGCAACTAGCTTACCGCCCTCACCTTGGCTTTTAGCTTCTGGGTTCTGACCCTCCCACTTAACCTTTCATTCATCCATCACCTGCTCGCAGCCAGCCCCGCACGAGGTCCCAGCACAGAGCACTGCAGCTGGGGTTCCTGTGAGGGTAGGAGCACTGGGCCAGTATTGGGCATCCAGGTCCCACCCTTGTCTCTACTTTCTCCACTGAGCGACCCCGATGAAGCAAAGATTTTCTCTGGTCCTGTGAGAAAGGAGGCATCTGCCGGAGGCCGGTTTTCAAGCACCTGTCGGCTTGATCGTGCCACGATGGGGTAGGGGCGGTGATAGCTTCTCGAAGGGGCCCTCCTTCCTCTGCAGCAGCAGCGAAGCCATTCCCCAGACCCTGGGAGACAGTGGGGGACGTTCAGGCCACTTGTTCGGAGCCTCCTGGCAGACTGTGGGCTGGCTCTGTCCACACCCGTGTCTGTTTATCGAGCACTTGCTGTGTGACAAGCACGCCCTGCGCGCGGGCTGGGGCAGGAATGCTGTCCCTGCTCGGTGCATGGGGAAGCAGGCTCAGAGGCGTCGGGGGCCTTCTCCAAGGAGCACGTGGTCATTAGCGACCCTGGACTGAGCTTTCTCTACGTGCCAGCTGCAGGAGTCGTGGTGCTGTTATTAACCTCAGGTCCAGAGGAGGAAACTGAGGCCCCAGGTCACACCACTTACCGGGTGGGACGATACCCATGCCTGCCTCCTCGGGGCTTTGCAAAGAGTCAATGACCTGACAGGGTGAAGTGCGAGGAGCAGGGCCTGGCGGCCCGCAGGTGCTCGGTATGCGCTCACTGTTCCTGTTTCCTGTGATTGTTTCTTTTTCTCCATACCATCCTGTTAGGGTGAAAAAGGGAGCATTTGTTCTTACGTGGAAGTTTGGATTTCCTGCCACAGGCCCGGAGTTAGGACGGACAGGAGTTAAACACCGCCTACGCGGGTGACGTCGATGCCCGTCATGTACTGAGCCCAGGCTCTGCGCGAGGTCAGGGGACTGGCTCAGGGTCATGGGGTCCGCATGTGGCAGGACAGAATTTTTTTTTTTTCAAGATTTTATTTGTTTATTTGACGGACAGAGATCACAAGCAGGCAGAGAGGCAGGCAGAGAGAGAGGAGGAAGCAGGCTCCCCGCTGAGCAGAGAGCCCGATGCGGGGCTCGATCCCAGGACCCTGAGATCATGACCTGAACCGAAGGCAGAGGCTTTAACCCACTGAGCCACCCAGGCGCCCCAGCAGGACAGAATTAAAGCGCACATCTGTGGAGCCGCTTGGCCGCACCATTCCCACTGGTCCCTGTCGTCCGGGCCCAGCGCTCGGGGTTAGCTCCTTCTGAGCGTTCTGACACAGGTTTGAAAAAGTCTGTGTGTGTGTGTGTGTGTATACATATCCACACAGGCATTAAATATGTTATATATTTAATATGTAAATCAAATAATATATTAAATAAATATATTTATATTAATATCAATTTACATTATATATTATATACTATATAATATCTATGTTAATTTATATTCATTAATATTTATATTAATATTGAATAACTATGTCATAGATATGAAATATATAAATTAAATATATACACATACATATGTATATATAGACATTATACATATACATCTGTGTATCAGATACACACATATGTACATATTTTAATTCAATTATTTTTTTTTGCTTTTTGTTTTTTTGTTTTTGTTTTTTGTTTTTTTTAAGAGAGAGAGCGTGAGCAGTGTGGGTGGAAAGAGGAGGCAGAGTGGGGGTAGAGAGAGAATTCTAAGCAGGCTCCATGCTCAGTGAGGAACTCAGCACGGGGCTTGGAATCACGACCCTGAGATCATGACCTGAGCCAAAATCAAGAGTCGGATGCTTGACCGACTGAGCTACCCAGGCAGGCACCCCCATTTTTTCTTGTTTGAATAGGTATTTGTTGTTTAAAAAATACAGGAAACTATAAAAAGAAACCAAACAGCAGGCTTTGTCACATGGAGACCTACTGGCTTTGCTTTGCTGTATTTCCTTTCAGTCACCTCCCGCGGTGCCTGCCCCCTGCTCCTTCCCTCCTTACATGGTTGACTTCGTATCAGGTTATTGTGATGACCCAGGGGCAAAAGAGCACCTACCAAAGTCCAAGTTAGACTGAGAATTACTTTCCATCGATAAATTACTTTCCATCTATAAATGGGTATAATGCTACCATTATTTCTAGGCAGTACTTGGAGACACAGAGAGGTTAAGGAACTTGCCTAAGGTCACACAGTAAGTGAGCAAGGTCCAAGCTGAACCTCGGTGGTCTAACCCTGAGATACTTTGCGAGGTCATTCCTAGGGGCTCTTACTGTTACTTAAGTATTAAAAATTCAGGAAATAAATATAGTTTGGTTGAGCATCGAGGCAAATTTTTCTCTTGTCAAGTGGCTCAGGCTCCTGCCTTCTGTGGTGTTCGGCTTCTGCCCTCCCAGTGTTGGCTAACAAGTCCTTCCCAGGTGCAGAACAACAGCCTGTTTACAGGAGGCCCGGCCTCCGGGGGTGTGGCCTTCAGTGGACACGCCCACCTGTCCTGGTGTGAGGGCGGGGAGCCTGGCTGGCCTGCAGGTCAGGTGTTTGAGCTTAACTCTTGATAGCGAGAGGCATTTCTGCTGGTTTAAAAGACATCTCCACTCCATGACATTGTTTGTCCAGATGGGTAGCCTGCACCTGGAATTTGAGACTTAGCACCTGTGGGTAGCGGGGGCGGGGGGGCTAGCTCCAGTGTGCAAGCCTTGATGATCAGACCTGGGGTGGCTGGTCGCGGGACCTCCCTGTCCACCCTGGTGCTCAGCCTGAGTTATTCTCACTGTACCGGTGCCGTGATGGGAAGAAGAATAACTCTAATCTCCCAAGGCCTCAGTTTCCCCGCTGGCAAATCGGACAGAATGTTGCATATAGGATTTCTGTAAGAAGATTTCTCTGAGGCAATTAGCGTAGCACCAAGTGTCGACTTTCCTGGTTTCCTTTATAAATTAGTTTTGGGGAAGGTACTCCCTCCCACCCTATACCTGAGCAGCCACCTCCTCTTCCCCAAGCCTCAGGTGTTATGGCTTCTTGAATATCCTTCCAGAGGGAGTCCTTGTCCTTGTGCTTGTAGCCATTGTTGTCACTGTCCTCATCAACAGTGGCATATTCACTTATAGAGGACTTGGCAGAATGTTCTGTGCATCTTCTTCCCTTCCTTTGTTTCTTTCTTGATTTTATTTATTGGATAGAGAGAGAACAATCAGAGGAGGGTGCAGGCTCCCCACTGAGCAGGGAGCCCGATGCGGGACTCCATCCGAGGACCCTGGGATCATGACCTGAGCCAAAGGCAGATGCTTAACCAACTGTACCACCCAGGTGTTCCTGTTCTGTGCATTTTAAATCCCTAATCAGTGATCAGGGCTATTCCTGAGGAGCTCCAGATGGCTCTGCTTTTGAGTTCCCCAAATAGGAAGTGAAGCTGAGTCGATCTTTTTGGCATCATGTATCTAACTGGATAGACCTTTCCGTGAAACTTGGGTTTCTTTTAAGGAACTCCCATATTCCTAATTTGACATCTATCATCAAACTGTAAATACCATTCTCACGAATGTAGTTTAATGTTAAGCATTGGCTTACCCCGATGCCAGGCTTGTATCCACACACACTGGCTATGTGATACCTCTGTGTGTACGGGTCCTTTCGCTCTCCATCAGAAAATGACACATTGAAGACAAACGCAATGGATATGATCAGCAAGGGTGCAATCCATGAAAAAAAACAGCAAGAAAATGTGCAACTGGGTGGCGCAGTCGGACAGCTGGTTAAGTACCAGACTCTTGGTTTTGGCTCAGGTTGTGATCTTAGGTTCTTGAGATCGAGCCCCGCATTGGGCTCCGTGCTCAGTGTGGAGTCTGCTTGGGGCTCTCTCTCCCTCTACCCTTTCCCCTCTGTGCTAGCATGCTCTCTCTCTCTCAAATAAATAAATCTTAAAAGAAAAAAGTAGCAAGAAAAGTGTTGATTGGGATTATGAGTGTTTTTCTGCTTATCTTTTATTTATTCAGCAAATAATGATGGGTTTTATACCCCATGTTGGGCACTGGGCTAAACTCCCCGCTGTTTAGTCCCCGGGCCAGCAGCACAGACATCCCCTGGAAGCTTGCTAACAATGCAGAATTTTATGCTGCCCCCCCCCCCCCCAGCCTGCTGAGTCAGAGTCTGCCTTTTCACGAGATCCTCAGGGGATTTGTGTGCATATTAGAGTCTGAAGCATGTTATTCTAGGACAGGAGACCTCAAGCTAAACCATCCAGTCTGGCCTGGCACCTCTTTCTAAATAAAGTTTTATTGGAACATAGTCATGCCCATTCATTTACATACATTTATTTACCCTGCAAGGGTAGAGTGGAGTCTTGGCCACAGAGAACATATGGCCCACAGAGCCTAGCATGTTTACTGTCCTGTTCTTTACAGAAGATGTTGCAGCTCGGAGCTGGAGATAGAGCAGGGAACAGAAAGAACTCCAGCTGTCGTGGAGCTGACATTCTGCTGGAGATCAACGTACAGCAAACCAAAAAATCTACTCTAATGGGTAGAAAAAAAAATAAGAAAAATAAGTCAGGAGAGTGGGTGGGAAGATGATTGTGAGGTGGTAAGGACGCTATTTAGGGAAGAACTGTCTGAGGAGTTACACTGTAATAGAGTAAGCTCTGTGGCTATCTTGGGGGAAGCAATGCAAAAGAGGGAACAGCCAGTGCAAAGGGCCTGAAGCAGGAACTTTCTTGATGTCCACCTTGTACATCAGTATGGAGTGGGAGCTAGCTGGTTTGGATTTAGAAATTAAGTGTTGACAGTGATCACAGGTTTTGGTTTTTGGTTTTTCACATGACCCTTGCTATGGCATTTTAGTGCCTTTTATGAGACCACGGAATGTAGGCAGAGGTGCCCATCTCCCAGCACAGGGAAGTTTTCGGTGTGTCCCTGGATACAGTTGCCCATGAGGGTACCTTTCACATTTGCATATTTATCAAGACAGTGTTCTGACACATTCCTGCAAAGGGTGCCAAGGATGAGGTGTCTTTCGCTGATCTGCATAAAAGTGTCAGATGCTTCGGCAGTGGTCCTGGTGATGTGATTCCTAAAGAGAAGAAAATCTGAGTGTACTTGTCTTTAGGTTTGGGGCGTTCCTCTGTCTTTGTGCTGCTTACTCTGCTCAGCTACATTCCCTGCATGGCCCCTTAAAGCACTTGAATTGAACTCTTGACAGCACGAAAGGCATTTCTGCTGGTTGAAAAGACATCCTGACTCCATGACTTTATTTTTCCAGATGGGGTTTCTGTGGCTTTCCTTGCTTTCTTTTTCCCACCCGCCGTCAGACCAGACAGCCTGGGACTGCAGGCAGGGAGTCTTGTCCTCCCCACTTCTGCCTGTGTTTGCTGTGCAGCTTCCACTCACACACTTCTCCTCTCTGAGCTGTGGGAGCTCCGGTTGTAAAAAGGGCGGAGGGGAGTGCTGTATGCTTCCTCCTACCTCTCAACCCCCAGGACTCTATGACTCCTCTTGACAGGGATCACCTGAGAAGAAGTACCTGCTTTACTCTTGTTCACTTAGAGGTGGGAGTTCCAGCCTCCCTTCAACCTGGCCTGCCTTAACCTGTGCTTTCGTAGCTCCGAAGTTGACTCATTCAGGGACCTGAAGCTGGGGTTGTTTGTGTGTTTGTTTAGAATTTGGGGATGAATGAGTTAGAAGGAGAATTAGAAATCATTTAGCTGAAAGCCTGGTGTGTCTGATTCATGTGCCATTTTGCCAAGGGCTATAGCTACCATTTCACTGAGGGCTTCAGTTACCATTTCACTGAGGGCTTCTGGCATGTCGGGCTCTTGGGTATGCTAAGATTGTGTCATTCAGTCTCACACTGAGTACCTGAGCTAGGTACCATCAGCATTGGTTTGCAAATGACCAGATCAAGGCTCAGAGAGATGATGTGAGTTATAAAAGTTGCATAGAGACTAAGGGGACAGAGCCACCACTCAGATTGTTAGAAGTAGAGGGTTAGGAAGGTCTTAGTTCTTGAGCATGTACAGTATGCCAGACCTTATCTAAGTACCAGTTTGCCTTACCCATTTTAATCGTATGAATTTGGTCCTGTAATTTTACAAAGGAGAAAACCAAGCCCCAGATAAATGTGTGACTTACCCAGCGTAAAGCTTATGCAGATAGTGAGCAGGACCATTTTCAGATTTCTGATCTTTTTCTCCTCATGCACTTCTCTTTGCTCTGTGAACTTTTAGTGCATCCTGTTTACCTGTTGGCATCTGTCTTTGTATCTGTGCCAGGATGGGGGGAATGCTAGTACTTTGGTGGCCACTGGCTCATTTCTTACTACCTTCCCTCTGCTCCCTGGGGGCAAGCATTGTCATCCCTTGTCTAGGTGACACCTACAGCCTCTGAACCAGTTTCCCTGTCTCTAATCGTGTCCCTTGTCCAGTCTGCTCTCCACAGCAGCCAGAGGCCTCTCTCTGTTCCAGATGTCAATCAGTCCACACCTCTCTGTTCTGAATCCTGTGCTTCCCCACTCAGTACACACCAGCTCCTTGCCATGGACTACAAGACCAGATGTCACCTGCTCCCTGCCCCCCTCTCTGCTCTTCCTCACTCCACTCCTGCCCTACTGGCCTCTTGCTGTTCCTCAACCATTCCAAAGAGGCTCCTGCCTCAGGGCCTTTGTATTTGCTATTCACCTCTCCTGAGTAGTCACCTGACTCCCTTCTTTCCTTCACTCAGGTGTCACTTCAACAGTCACCTCTCCCTGATTACTCTCTTCTCCTGCCATCCTCTGTCCCTATACTTGTGATGTTTTGATTCATAACCTGATATTTTCCTTTCTTCCCCCTCTCCGCTCCTTCTCTCCCACCCATCCATCACCCCTGCACCACTGCTCCAGCCCCAGTCCCAAGCACGGTGCCCGACACACAGCAGGCACTTAATCTGCTGCTCACAACTGTCCCTGCTGGCACCGGTGGGGCCCACTTTGCCTTGACCCCTCGGACGAGCGATGCCCCGGGAGGTCGGGTGATGAGTGTGCTGACACAGGCGGCTCCTTGGTGGCTTTCCTGTGCTAAAGGAAATGGGGGAAGGAAGTGACAACCATTAAGAAGGACCAATTCAGTTCAGTGGGACAAGCCCAGGCTTCCTCTGCCCCTTGTCTCTTTGCCCAGCGTGACTTGGGCTCGCCTGAGGCACCCAGAAGCGTGACTTGATGGAATAGGCATAAGTTAGTTTTATAATGATTAAGAAGAAGAAAAAAAAAACCCTTATTTTTCACTTTCCTTTTTTAATCAGTAAGTATGCTGTGGGTGTTCCCTTGTGGTTTTTGAGTCAAAGGGAGGATTGTTGTTGAGCTTCGAGTTCCCCCTGGGGCTTCAGCTTTGCGTGTGTCTAACTTTAACTTTGAACTTGGGCTTTTAGGGCTGTACTCGGATGGGGGTCCTGGGGTCCGTCTCGGAACAAGGCAAAGGGCTTGTTTATTGTGTCCAGATCTTACCCCATCTCCGTCCTGTTCCGGATTGCCCCTCTCAGCCCCGTCCGGCCCCGGGGGCCGAGGGGAGGGCACCAAGTGGTGGATGGCAGGGGCAGCACCCACTGGACCCCGAGGGAGTGTCCTTACCGTGGGGACACAGAAAGTGGCTCCCGGGCGGTGGTAGAGCAGAGGCGGTGTAATGCTCAACCAGGGGTCTCTACCAAGCACCATCAGGGAGAAGAACAGCACAGAAAAGGGTTGTGCAAAATGGGGTCATATGGCGCTCAGACAATGCGTGCTGGGTCCCTGCGGCCGGGGGGCTCCTGCGCGTTGGCATACGCCTGCTGCCCCTGCTCTCCCACGCTCTTCCTCTTTGTGTTTATTGTCTGTGGCTGTTCTTTTCCTTGCCAGGGGATCAAGGATGCCCCAGGATGCTGATGTCGTTGGCACCTTGCTGCCCCTTCCCCGGGCAGGGGCGCATCTTGGAAAGTACATGGTCGGGTGGGAGGTGGGCTTTGGGGTGCTGGGACTTGTGGGGGACCTGGGCCTGATTCCTGCCCCGTGGGTGGCTCCAAGCCCCACCCCGGAGGCTGGCATCTGTTTCTCCACTCCCCCCTTGAATTAGGGAGAAGTCGCATTCTCTCTGAGCTGAATGTTAGGGTCACACTCAAATCCCTACAAGAAAGGAGGCTTTGGGGCTTGCCCCATGGAGATGGGTGGCTTCTTATTTTGCTCACCTGAAGGTCATGGCTAATAGCCCAATGTCCGGTGAGTGACGGCGTGTCCACTGAGGTCCCGTGCTGGCCCGCTTCCCAAGTGTGGATGACTCGTAGGTGGGCGTACCTGTGCGCAGTCACATTCGGTCCGGGACATGGCTGTCCTCTCTGAAGCCACCCCACGTTGTTCACAGAGGGCGGCCCAGGCCTCGGTAATCCTTAAGGAGTTAGAGTGAGCTTTTCCTTTTTACAACAGACTTCATTTCCCCTTCCTTCAGAAAGTTCTTCTTGGCAAACTGTGGTTCCTCTGGCCCTGCCGTCCCTGCTGTGGGAGGTGAGAACATCGAGCTTGCTGGGGAGCAACCCGGTGGGGGGCCTCATTCAGGGCAGCTGAATCCCAGCCCCTCAAACCTCGAAGGTCCCGAGTCTCAGGACTCAGATGGAGCTGCCTGAAGCTCTTGGCCGGGGTCAGTTGCACAGGGAACGGAAAGGATCTGAGCCGTAGCAAAGGGAGAGGGCTTTGGGGCATTAATTAAGGGCAGGGGTGGAGGGGGTGCAGGGAAGCCCCAGGTCTCTTGAGTGAAGTGTGAGCCAACCACGGATGTGCTGCATTTCCACTGGAAGGTAAAAGAAAAATGTTTCCTCAAAGAGGAAACAGGAGGAGCAGGTGTAGCAGAGACGTGACAGGCTGGGGAAGCCTCTGGATTTGCCTCTGATTCCCAGTTGCACCCCTCCTATGCTGGGGACCTCAGGTGGCTCACTCATCCTTTCTGAGCTAACGTACAGTGTCTGGTGCAGGGCTCGGCAGGGAGCTGGGCCACACGGGCCCCAAACTTCCTCTGTGCCTCCTTAGAATGAATGCACTAATGATGCCAGGGAGCTGCCTTAAAGGAAGGTTTGAAATTGGTAACGATGGTGGTGATGGTGATGATGCTGACGCTTATTGAGCACTGACTGTATGCCAGGCGCTGCTCTAAGCTCTTTATGTGTATTATATCATTTATGGTTCACTGCCGCCCACGGGAGCATATCTTTTATTATCCCTCTTGTACAGATGGGGTCCAGTGTTGCATAGCCCCGATGAATGTTAGCTCTGGGATGCAGATGGGGCCTGAGAAAGCTGGGTGTCAGAGCCACCATGTCCTGGGCCAGGCTCTTTGCTGGTGTTTTCTATCCATCCTGGTGGGAGAGCCTAATGCTTCGGGACCTGGTGCCCCTGTCCATGTGGAAGATGGGGGCGTAGCATGGACTGAGCTGCCCCTGATCTCCTCTGTGAATGGAGATCGCCCCCAGTCCAGGGCCTGACGAATGAGACTCACACTTGGGGCTGAAAGACGCTCAAGAGGACAGCGGGTTCACGGGGTCCATCTGGGACGTTAACCTGAAGGGGAGAGGTGAGCAGGGTCACCTGTAAGACCAAAACGATTTCTCTGGTCTGTCCTTGATTTCCTATTGCCAAATGTGACGCGCCACCGAAATCTCCTTCCAATGATAAGAATTATAGCAACAGAGATGATGGCTACTGTTTATTGAGCACCTGCTGTGTGCCGTCTCTGTTCTAAAAGCTGCGCTGTAATGACTCCAATCATCCTCAGTCCGGGAAATAGATGGGCGCCCTTTCCGTTTAATCTGTGTGTAAGCATTGGCGGGGGTGGGGGGGGTGAGTAAGTGACTTGCCCAAGGTCAGCCGCCAGCAAGGCCAGCCACTGGGACCTGAGCTGGGGTCCACCAACGCCCAAGCCCCCCCGGGGCCTTCATGGCTGGCTTATATCGAAATCTCTTCTTCAGGTTTCCTGATGGCAAAACCAGGGCCTGGGTGGCTTCTGTGACTGGGCAGATGCCACATGGCCCAGGGGAGGCCCAGGCTTGGAGGTTCACGCTTGCATCCGAGCCGCCGGCCCCAAGCCGCGAACCCGGTTCTGTGCGCTTGCGCACACGCCGATGACCGGGGCCACGGGGGACATGAAAGGAACATGCTCGGCCTTGAGGGGGGCCCAGCCGCCAGCTCGCTGGAGACAGTTGAAAGGAAAGCTCCCGATAAGGAGACGCTTTATCACGCCCCTTGACAGGCCCTGCTTCCTCCCCTCTGTGGCTGGAGCCTTAAACCCCTTCCAAGTCCCTGGCGTGGAGCCTCTGCCGCCCTGCGCAGCGCGGGCCATTAGTGGGTGGGAGTGGGCCTGGGGTGGGTGGGTGCCAAGCCTTTGAAACCCTCCAGAGGCCCCCATGCCGCCCTTATCTCGGCCTCTGGTTGTTTCTGGGCCGGAAAAGGGAAGCACAAAGAGGAAAGGCTTTCTCCTGCGGCTTTTGTGTTTGGTTCGCATTAAATGAGGACGGCCTGGGTTTTTGTTGTTTGCTTTCCCACTTTTCAGCGCCAGGATGATGGATGGCCCTCGGGGGGGTGGCAGGCCACACGCCATGCCACGCTCACGCACGCTCACACCCGGCGGATGCGCGCCCTGCGCCTCGGCTCCCGGACCAGCCGAGCGCCGCGCCAAGTCTGAGCGGGGTCCCCCGGCCCCCAGGGCCGCCCCGGTGGAGCAACGCCGTGCCAGGCTGCGCAGGGCTGTGAATTCATTCACTCCGGGGCCCTGGCAGCCAGTGGCCTCGTCTAGACAGGAAGATGTGTGTGATCGGATTCAAAGAGCGGGATGGGGGGGGAGCAGCCGCCTGGAGCCCTGCCCCCCCCACCCCCACCCCGGGGGGACCCCAGGCTGGTGGAGGCGGGGGCGTGTGTGGCACCGCGGGAGGCAGAGGGGACAGGACGGGAAGAAGCGATGCCAAGGGTGGGCAACGTGGAAGGGGGGGCCGGGCCCCAGCAGGACCCTTACGCTTCTCTTCTCACGGGGAGTGGGGTTGGGGGCATCCGCGGGGGAAGAGCGTGAGGAGCGGACCCTGGAATCCTCGGGTGGATAGTCACAGAAGCAGATGCGCACAGAGACCTCCACCCTCCCGGGCCTGTGCCCAAGCCAGGCGGTGCTGGCTCGTGGCAGCCGGTGGTGCAGTTTTCAGGAAATCTGCACAGTACGTTTTCCGGTAATCTGGGCTCATTTATGTCCTCGGATCCTCAGGGCAGGAGCGGGATAGAATGGCCTGCTTGCTACCTACCGTCTCCTCCCAACTCGGCGTTCACGGACAACATGCCCCTAGCTTGAAATCGGCCACGGTGGGAGGATTTACACGCTGGAAATTAGTGAACACTACCAATCAAGGCTTTTCCCTGGGAGAACGGTTATTAAATGCGCCAGCCCTCTGCTGTGTACCCGGCAGGCACGCACAGCCAGAACAAGGCAGGCAGACGGGGAGACAGGCAGGCAGCCACCTGAACAAATGCAGCTTTTTGTTTTAGTAAAATGTATCAAACTTTATAGATCGGTTGATTGTCTTTTCCCACCCCCTTCTCTGCACACAGGCCCCTTCCCACCCCCAGGCAGGGCTGTGGTATTTTTTCCTCTCGCAGTGAAGTGTTTAGCAGAGCTTCTTGGCCCCTTGAGCGAAGAATGGTTTGCTCTCCTATGTCTGGGCACTGACCCAGGTGGTTTTCTTAACTAGTTCCTGGATGATCTCCTGGCTTCCCACCCCCTCAGGATCAGCCAGACTTGGTTATGCTTTTCCCCAGCACCCCCTGTAATATACTTTGTCCTTCAGTGAGTGTTCTGCAAACCGGGGTACCTGGATGGATGAATTCCATGGTACTAATCAGCATTTTAGAAAACATTTATAGTTATTTTATTGGAACCTTTGTTTTGTTGTATATTTATGTGTGCCTTTGATTTCTGATTGGCGCTCCTGGTTTCCTGTTTATGGTGATGACCTAAAGATTATATGTCAATACATTTTAAAAAAATATTTTATTTATTTATTTGACAGAGATCACAAGTAGGCAGAGAGGCAGGTGGAGAGAGCAGAGGAAGCAGGCTCCCCATGGAGCAGAGAGCCCGATGTGGGGCTTGATCCCAAGACCATGGCATCACGACCCAAGCTGAAGGCAGAGGCCTTAACCCACTGAGCCACCCAGGTGCCCCTCAATAAATTTTTGTAGCTAAATATATGTGTTAAATTTTAAGGAGAAAGATTCAGGAACTCATAGTTCCACAAAGGCTCAGGAACATCGCTGGAGAATGAGGGTTGTGGCCCCCTGTGGGTGTGCTTCCCTGTCCCCCCCTTCTAACACAGTAGGAACAGCATATCAGAGAGTGGGCAAGAGACTGGGCCTTGGAGCTGGGGCTGTCAGGGATGGAACCCTGGCTTCTCCCGTCCTGGCTGTGTGACCTTGAGCAAATTGCCTGCCCTCTCTGTGCCTCAGTGTCCTCTTCTATCAAATGGTGGCACCTGCCTCATGAGGTGGGCCTGAGGGTTGGATGAGTTGATAGATACCACCACCTAGAACAATGCGCAGTATTTAGCAAGCACTCACAACAATACCAACCGCTGCCACTGTCATTAGGTTGTTGTTATTAGGATTAATTATAGTACCCCCAGTTATACCGATTTTCCCTAGCATGGCTTTTTTTTTTTTTTTTTGTGAATAGAGTGAATAGACAGGGTTCAACAAATATTTGTTGACTTGAATTGAATTTTAGATTTTTAGAAAGCTGCCAGGCCTGGCACCTTTCAACCAGGAAAAAGCAATTGGGAAACCAGACAGAAAGTAAGCAGCAATTTTATTTCTAGCGAGCCCCACTGTCCCTGCTGTGTGCGTCAGACAGCCGTCTCTTCCCCGATCGATCCCGCCGCTCCCTTGGGGGATACCTTCCTAGACACTCACCCAGATTGTGTTGGGGAGGGCTGGGAGTCTCCCAGACTGACTTTGGTGTTGTTACCCCAGATTTCTGAGCAGTTGGATCATTTGACTTTTTGTGTATGGCAGTTTCTTTCTTTCTTTTTTTTAAAGATTTTTTAATTTATCTATTTGACAGACAGAGATCACAAGTAGGCAGAGAGGCAGGCAGAGAGAGAGGAGGAAGCAGGCTCCCCGCTGAGCAGAGAGCCCAATGCGGGGCTCGATCCCAGGACCCTGGGATCACGACCCGAGCCGAAGGCAGAGGCTTTAACCCACTGAGCCACCCAGGCGCCCCTGGCAGTTTCTTTCTGATTCCTCTACCAGCTCTTAAGAGACATAATTTTTTGTGAAGCTCTCTGTAAAGCAGGCCTGTGCTCTGATACAGATATCTGCTGGTTGCACCTTGAGGTTTGTTTGTCTGTCTCAATGGAGGCTCACCTAAGCAAGCATGGCTGTCTTACTCCCACTGAGGTGTAGGCGAGGGGAAGCTGGAGGTGTGGAGGTAGATGATGGTATGGTGGTGGAGTGGTAGGCCTCTCAGGCAGGCTTATAGGTGGATCTCACAGAAGACTCATGTTACAGTTGCTTAAACAACCACAAATTTATTCTCTTATGTGCTAAGTCTAGAGGTGAGTGATTTAAAGTACTGTGAAGCCATCAGGAATCATGAGGATCAGGCTCCTTCTCTTCCTGTTCCACTCAAGGTCCCCTTGTGGTCCAAAATGATTGCAGGAGATGCCACCATCACATCTGTGTTCCATGCTGTTAAATTCCATGCTGTGTTCCATGGAAGAAAGAAGACAGGGCAAAAGGGGCTTGCTTCCAGCTGGGTTAGCTTCCTCTTGGGAACCTTTCTACACATTCTCCCCACACTTCTGCTTACATCTCATTAACTCCAACCTAGTAACGTGACCACATTCCTCTGCAAAGGAGGCTGGGAAGTGTAGATCTTAGCCGGGCCCATTGTCACCAGAGATAATTGGGATCCTGTTACCAAGGCAGGGAAAATGAGTCCCAGAGAGAGGGCCAGCGGTCTCCATCACAACAGATGACCTTGAAGAAGAGATACTGTAACACCATTGTTATAATAGAATTTTAGAGTTTCGAGAGATGTGGTTTTTCATTTTTTTTTTAATATGGTTTTTCTATTGCCTGTGGCCCAGGGAGGTGAATGCTTAATTCATAGATGTGATGAGGCTTTGGGAGAGGGTCATATGGGATGCCACTAGAGAGGAGGACAAGAAGGGTCTCCTGTGATGGATGGTCCCTGGGGACCTTGGGGATTCTCTTTCAAGAACCTGTGTGCAAAAGTCAGAAACTTTCCAAAGGCCTCCCTCCCGTTAATCTTATCTTTTTCTGTGCTGGGTTTCCAGCATCTAGAACTGTGCGAGGCCCACTCTATAGTCAGTAAGAGAAGAAGTGAATCTGAGCCTTGTTTCCTCATGTACAAAGCCCAGACAAGTGCCCACGTCCGTCTGGGCTTTATACCTAGAGCATGTCCTATGGAGCCCTGGAAATAGGAGGTGCCAGAGGACTTTTAAAGTCAGTGCTCAGCACTGGGTGTTGTATGTAAGTGATGAATCACTGAATTCTACTCCTGAAACCAATATTGCACTGTATGTTAACTAACTAAAATCTAAATTAAAAAAAAAAACAAAACAAATCAGTGCTCCAAATGCTGGACAAGGTACAGCTATTACTTTTTAATAAGGTTTTTTTCCCTTATGAACTAAGGTAATATATACTCATTGTGGAATGTTTAGAATATACAGATTACTCACTTATTAATTATTATGTCCCTAATGTGTGTCAGGATCAGTGCAGGTGAAGCAGAAAAATGAGGTGTTCATTCCAGTGAGGAAATGGACACTGAACAGGTTAAACCCATCAGTAGGATCATTTCAGGTTGTGGTGAAGAGATTTAAGAGAAAAAGTGGGTAATAGGTGAGAATGCCTGGGGAGGTGGTTTACTTTATGTTATGCTGGAGGTCATTAGGGGGTTCCTCTCCAGGGATGGGTTCATTTAAGTTGATATTTGAAAGACCATAAGGAATGGGACAAGTGAGAATCAGTTGAAGAACATTCTAGGTAAAGGGAACGGTAAGCACAAAGGCCCTGAGGCAGGAGAGCTCAGGCATTTCAAGAATGATCAAGAGGTCTGAGTAGCTGCCTATGGTGGACAGTGGACAAGGGAAGGGACAGCAGGAGAGAAGACTAGGGAGAGAATAAGGCGTCTGATCATCCAGGACTTTGCAGAGCATGAAATTTGAATTTAACTTTTTTATGCACTGGAAAGCCATCGGTGAGTTTCAAGAAGAGGAGTGATATTACCTGATTTGCTTTTAAAAGATCCCTCTGGGGGCTTCTAGAGGCTATCTAGGATGTGGGAGGCGGAGAGAGCAGAGGAAGAGAAAAGCAGGGAGAGAATCGGCGGGGTGGGCGCTGAGGTCTAGATGCCGGATGGTAGTCGCGGGACCCAGGGAGGTGGAGGACAAGGTTAGAAGTGAAGGGCGGAGGTTCTGCCGGACGTACTCTCTGACAGACAAGGGATAGGATTCCAGTACCGGTTTCCTGCAGGAAAAGCCCTCTCTCCACGAGTGTCCGTGTCATGGAAGAGTGGTTCTCAGTGGGATGATTTTGTCCCTCAGGGAACATTTGACCATGTCCAGAGACATTTTGGCCATTACAGATGGGTGGGTGGGGGGCGTAGGTTATTGGCATCTCGTGCATGGAGCCCAGAGATGCCACCCAGCCTCCTCTGATGCACTGGTCAGGTAATTACTGGGCTCCCAAGTCGATGGTCAGCCTTGGTCATTCGGCCCAGGCTGAGAAACCCTGATTCACTGGCTGCTGTTCTGTTTTTCTTTCTTTCTTTTCTTTTCTTTCTTTTTTTTTTTTTTAATCCTGTATCGTCAATAAATTATGGGACAGTGATCATCCCAAATGTTGCCCTCTGTCCCGAGGGACCTCTGATTCCTCAGCCAGAGGGGCATGTGGTCCTTGTTCAGCAGGACGGCTCTCCGTCTGCGTCCCTACCCCCGAATGCACGAATGAATGAGCCGGCGCAGGAGCTGCCTCCAAAAAGATGAGTCACAGTGGGTCGGCCCACAGTCTCCCACCGTGTTACGAAAGCCGGGGCCCTTGCGGCTGCACACAAGAAGGGGCTCCTTGTTCCTGTATGATGTGATTTGTTGATCTGCCAAAGAGCCCCGCCTCTCCCCAGGTCACCGGCAGCAGTCTCCCCGCTGTCTCGCCGAGCTCAGGGCAGCAGAGCTGTGTGGGGGCCCCTCCAAAAACCCACCCTTTGAAACGAGAGAAATTGGATCTTAAAATCCCAAAATAGAGTACGGAAAGGTACACATCACGTCTGCCTTCCCCTTTTCCCCCTGGTGGCAAAAGTGACTCAGAGCTCTTGGTCTGGATCCAGGGAGACCTGCGCGGCCTTTGGGCTGGGGTGGGGGTGTGATTGGATGGGGGACGGCTCCCCTCTCTGAGGTCTCTCTTGCATTTCTGGAGTCTGCCTTTCCCCAGCCCACCGTCCCAGGGCTCACTCTCTCTGCTTTTGGCTGCTGTGACGAAGGAGAGGCCAAAGTGGACGCTTCTCCAAGATGTCCCTGTCTTTGGTGGAACATTTATACAGAGCTGAATGGCACTCTCTTTGAGGTGTTTTATTGGAATGTTCTTGGGGTCTGCTGTCATGGTGGGATTTTCACCCCCGGCTGCTGCGTCGGGCACCACTGGTCAGGATCACGTGGGTTCACAGAATGACCAGAATGGCCATAAGCTGCCTCGGGTCCCCGATTGCCCCCAGCAAGGGGACGCCAATCTCTTCCTCCTTCCTCCTTCTCCCGGGGCCCAGGTCCCCCACAGGGAGTAGGTGTCCTATTCCTCAATACCAGGCTGATGCCTGGAATGAGAGACTCCCGGAGAAACCTTTTTGAAGTATGCTGTCCCTTTTTGTTTGGTGTTTGGGTGAACACTCAGGTGGCAGGGGCCACTGCCTGGACCTCACTCTTCCCTCATCATCTCTACGGGGCTGCCAAGTCACTGCACTTTCGACTCAGTCTCTCCCTGGGTTGATCCCTGAACGCTGCCTGGAGAAGAGATTGTAAACTTCATTTTTCCAGCCCAAGTTTGTCTCCTCTTTGACTTCCAGTGGACTTGGCCTGGTATAGTATGTCTCTTTCACGGTGAGACACATTCCTGCAGACTGGCTCAAACGGTAGTGAATTTAGGCAGACTCCAAACGTGGAGATTCTCTTCCAGACATGAATAAGCCTCCTCTTTCAGGGTCACTGGAGAATGAATCACCTGGCAGTATGTTGAGCCACATAGGAACCTGAGAATCAATCTATTCAGTTATTTACTCAGCAAATATTTATTGAATGTCTACTATATGCCAGGCACTGCTCAAGGGGCTGGGCCACAGCAATGAACAAACTTTCATTCTAGCGGCTGGGGCTGGGGGGTGGTGGGGCTAGACAATAAGCAGAAGCATGAGGTGACACTTATCACTGCCAGGAAGGAAATCAACAGGAAGCTATGATGGAACGACAGTGGGGTGAGGGCTGGGGCTCGGCTGTAGCCAGGCTGCTCTGAGAAGGCCTTGGATTTAGGCTGAGACCTGAAGAATTGGGAAGAACCAGCCATGGGAAGATCTTGGTGGGGGGAGAGAGGATGATGGTGGTGGTGGGAGGGGAGGTGGGGTGGGTGTTCTAGGCTAAGGGAACAGCAAGTGCAAAGGCCCTGAGGTAGGAGCACACTCAGCCTGTTTAAGGAGCATCAAGGAGGTTCACGTGGCTGGACCAGAGTTGGGGACATGAAATTGGTGACCTGGGCAAAGGCCAGCCAGATCAGGCAGGGTTTTGTAGGCGGTGGCGAGGCATTTGGATTTTATTCTAAACATAGCTGAGGATCATTACACTTTAGAGCTGAGAGACAACCTCTGAGATGATTTTTTTCCAAGAACTGAAACTAGAAAAGAGGAATTTACCAACAGTCATCCAGCCATTATTGGTGGACAAATATTAATAAAAATGGGCATTTATTGAAATCTTGCTGCAGGCTTTAGATGTAGCTCACGTGATCCTTCCAGCAGCCTAGGGAGGGGCGTCGCGCCCTTAGCCCCACGGACAGATGAAGATGCTGAGACCCGGAGAAGTCTGTTTCCCATGACAGAGGAAGTGCCAGTGCTGGGACGTGACCCCAGGCTGTCTGGCCCCAGGGCTCCCAGCCCTCCACGGTGCAGCGGCCCCACTCAAGCGGTAGCACAGAAAAAGACCTGAAAAGTTCTTGTTTGGCTTCTTAAAAAAAAAAAACACATAAAAACCCCGAACTCCATCCAAAGGTTGACTCAAAGAAGGCTTGCATATTTTCATCCAGGCCTTCCAGACTCATCTCCTCTATGACTCAGTCACTCCTTGGCCCAGAGAGATAGTTGGTCAGGGTGGGGGGCCACGGCCCAGCTGACGGTTGTATCGAGTGGACCAGAGGCGGGGAGGACCAGATGCCAGGGGTTGAGCGGGAAGGGACCTGAGGAGGGAAAGCAGGGGTCTCTAGCCTTTGAGAGGGGATGGGGCCAAAGGGTCCGGGGCCTTTGCTCAGAGACCCCTAGAGGTGCTGGGGGGGAGACATACATTTGGTCCGGAATCCCAGCCATTATCGTGCCTCGCCTCGGATCTCTCTATGGCTTCCTCAGGGTTTCCAATGTGGACATGGTAATTGGAAACAAATTTAGCGTGTTCCAGGCCACCAGGCCTCTCTTCAGGCAGCGTGCTTGCTGTGCGGCACATGGGTCTGTTTTTAATTTCCAGTGATGTGAGAAATATAGAATGACTTGATTCTTAATTTAGAATCCTGAGAGAGACTGTCTTGTTTTGTTTTCAAGCCTGTGCAGAATGTCTAATTCCCCTTCTCTGGCTCACCGTGTGATTTCAGAATGTGGCGTTCTCCGTGGGCCTCTGGAGTTTGCCGGTCCCAGGGGGCTCCTGCTGCCTAAGACAGGTCCAGCGGGGGGCGTGCCGGAGGGGGTGGAAAGCAGACGTGGCTCTCCCTTTCTCATCACACCCTGGGAATGCTGTCACCTCTGTTTGGGACAGGGCGGCCCAGGGACCAGCCATCCAACTAGCCAAGTCCTGTCCACGCTGAGCAGGACGCAACGGTTGCTCTGGGGCAGGAAGATGGTTTGAGTTGGAGAGGAGGCTGTGTGGGCAGCAGAGAGGAAGGGAGGCTTTGGGGGGATAGCAGCCGCTCAAGCCCCTCCTGTTGGGCTCTCCTTCCTTCGAAAGTTGCTCATGCATCAGGCACCGCATGGCCCCGCGGGCACTGTGGATGCCTCGGTGACCAAGACAGGTGGGTGAGGAGGCAGAAACCAGCAAATAAATATATCGTGTGACGTCATGTAGTGATGAGTGGCTGCTGTAATGTAAAGGAGGGTGGGTGCATGAAGAGTGGGAAGGATATGGGGGGCCACACTGGGGTGGGTGGTTGGGGAAGGCCGCTCTGATGAGGAGTTGTCTGAGGAGAGGTTTGACTAAGGAGAGGGGTGAGCCCTGTGGATTTGGGGGAAGAACATTCCAAGCAGAGAGAACTATAATAAGCATGAGACCCTGAGGCAGGAGGGTGCCAGGCCTGTCTGAGGATGACAAGGCCAGTGTGGCTGGAGCAGAGGGAGGGAGGAGGGTGGGCTGGAGATGGTGAAGAGGGGACCAAATCAGATTTGTAGGATCTTCTGATCTGAGTAAGATGTTTGCTGTGGGGGTCGGGGGCGGAGGGGAGAGTGGGAAGGGGGCAGGTTGAGCAGAGGAACAAGATCTCTAACTTCAAATTTTCAAGATCATTCTAGCTGCTATGTGGAGAAGACTGTGTGGAGGGGGAGAGGGAGGATGGAAGCAGGGAGACCAGGGAGGAGTCTACTGCACTAGTCCGGGCAGGAGATGGTGGGAGCTCAGACCAGAGTGGTGGTAATAGGGCTTGTGACAAGCTGTTAGATTTTGGATGGATTTTGAACGTTGAGTCACCAAGACTTGCTGTGCAACTGGCTGCGGTGTGTGGTTTGCTTCTCTCTTGGTTGTAGGCCCCATACCCTGAACTCGAGGGAGCACTTTTGCTTGCCTCTTCCTTTGCTTTTACCTTGGACCCCCTACTCTTGAGGTTTCTGCAGGTGGGTCCTGGGATTTTACTTTTCTTGCAGGATGGAATGGCACATTGTTCATCTATTGGTATCTTGCTTTAGTTTTTCTCCCTTGTGGCCTTTTAAAAGAAATGTTAAGATTCACAAAGAGAAAAGTGGCTGGAGTGGTGGTGGGGGGAGGGACCTCTTTCTTTGAGTGAATGTTTTGTCCTTATTTTTTACACGATACATTCAGAAAATAATTTTTGTGTTGAATTGTAATCAGTATAATAGGTCAGGGGAGCTACAACCCGGGGCTCCCAGGACAATAGAGCTTTTTCCTGGGAATGATCCAAATCCAGGGGACATTTTTAAAGAATAGGGTCTGATTTCTAATTTTATTTTAAATTTTACTTTGGATACCCACACACTCTGCACCCTCACAGCTTCATAACTCAAACAGGTATATTTGTTCTCGCTGTTATGGCATATTTTGGAGATTATGACATATCCATATATTAAAAGCTTCCTTAGGGTTGCCCAGGTTGTGCACTGCACAATGCCAAGGGACGCCTTTCATATTAACTGCCATGCTGGTTTCTAAAATATGCATTCTTCTCTGCGATAGCCTTATACTGCATAATATGTCACTACTGACTTAACCAGTACTCTTTTTTTTTTTTT